>JAXLNO010004957.1:0-67435 GCA_038087875.1 Malacoraja senta
GTTTGGTAAACCACTTCTTTTCAGACCACCGCAAAATAATAATACATGCAGCTAAAAATGTAAACGGGTCTTGACTCAAACTGAATATGACAGTATGCTTTTGGGAACAAGATTTGCATCACACCCAACCAAAACAATCCTGACAGGATGGTCTCTATAGCAACACTATGGAAATGCTGCATGTCTCTCTCCTGGACCTACATGCAGCTCACCACAAGCACTCCTCACTCTTAACCTTCTTTTGATTAAACACAAATTTAAGTACAGCCACTGTCCACCCGAATCACGAGTTCTTTCTGACATAAAAGAGAATTCACTCAGGGTAACTCAGAGTAGAAAATGCAAAGCGAGAGGGGAGGGGGCATTCACTGAAACATGCAATGTGTCACTCAGAATATTTCTGTCTCTTCCACTGTGTACAACAAACTCTGCAAAAAAGAGGCTAATTGGAAATGACAGACAGCTAATAAATTCTGGTCCAATTATTTTCTGTTGTCGGATACTGTAACATACTGCTTTAAGGAAAGTGCTCAGGAAAACATGCCTTTGTTTTAGAATACTGCAATTCTTTCTAACGATGGCACTACGTCCATCTACCATCCACCCCCATGGCAACCATGTATAAAGACAGACTTTCAACAGCTCTGCATTAAAGGCGTATTGGCACAGTTTGCTGCACCTTTGTGGGTGGGGGATCATGTTATCGCTATGTGGTATCGCTATGTGGTATGTGCTTGTGGTATCACTAAGTTATCTATGTACTACTACCTTGCAAGGAATAGAAACTAATACTTGCAATGGAGGAATTAGTAAAAAAATAAGGCACATTCACAGAATAATAGGAGGAAAGGAATAGTTGACGTTTCGGGTTGAGACCCTTCAGACTGAAAGGTACCCCGGCCAGCATCTAGCCAGTTCTGCCCTTGAATGTTTTAGTGATACCATCTCTCTTACATCTAAACACTAGGGAGTATAGTCCATCTTGCTCAATCACACCCCATCCCAGAACTGTCATCTTGTGACAGACATGGTAAAAAAGACTAGGTAAAAGATTTCTGATGCTATTCAAAGAACAAAGCATTCCCCTGTGGTCTTTGCACATAATCCTATCAACCAAAACCGCAAAAGTAGATGAAAAAGTCCTCATCAGAGTGCTTCAAGGAACTTGCATGCAGATAGAAACATAGAAACCATAGAAATAATACTGATTTCTTTACCAAAATAAGATGATTAATATTTTTGAACATCTGAAAATGTGTCATACATGCAGATTATCTATCTATACATAACTAAAGCTCTGATCTTGTGCTCTTCCGGTTTGTGCATTTTTTCTATTTGCGCAAAAACGGTTTGTGATGGTGCTACGATTCTTTGCCAGCTCACTTACCGTTCCCCTGTGCTGCGAGTGCAACAAGTTTTGTTCCGATCGGTGGTATATTGTAAAAGTTAGCGAGGTTTAAAAATCTTTAAAACCTCGAGATCCTGGGGAGGGTGGGGGAGGAGAAGGGATAGAGGAAGAGGAGGGGAGGAGAGAGGGGAGAGGAGTTATGGAGGGAGGGAGGGAGGGAGGGAGGGAGGGAGGGAGGGAGGGAGTGACTGAGGGTAGGGGAAAGGAGAGGTGAGGGAGGGATTGGGGGAGGATAGGAGGAGAGGGAAAAGAAGAATGAGGAGGTGAGGAGGGAGAGTGGGGGAGGAGGAGGAATATAGGGAGAGGAGGGAGAGGAGGGAGGAGTAGAGGAGGGGGAGGTAGGGAGTGGGGAATAGAGGGAGAGGAGGGCAGTGGGGGGATGAGGAGGGATAGTGGGGATAGGGGGGTGAGGAGTGGGGGATAGAGGGATTGGAGGGGGGTACGGTGGGGAGAGGAGTTATGGAGGGTGAGAGAGAGGGAGGGAGGAAGGGAGGAAGGGAGGGGAGTGACTGAGGGTAGGGGAAAGGAGAGGGAGAGAGGTGGGGAAGGGGAAAAGGAGAGGGGAAAGAAGAAGGAGAGTGAAGAGGAGGGGGGAGAGAGTGCTAGGGATGAGGGGAAATGAGCTGCGCCTGTGTGGTTGGGGGCTATGTGTGAGTGCGTTGGGGGACCAAGCCTCCGGTGTGACTTCGTCTAGTTTCTCCTTAACTCTCCTATCACCATTTGGTCTGTTGTCTAAGATGTGGAGTGCCTTCTATTGAGTATGTTTAACAGCATAGGCGAGGGCCTGGAAATCTTATTTCATGACTGAAACCATTTTTATTTCAACGCTAAAGAAGTGTGAAAAGATTCACAAGGTTTGCCAGGACTGGTGGGCTTGAGTTATAAGGTAAAACTGGACAGGCTGAAATCGTTTGCTCTGAAACGAAGGAGGCTGAGAGATGACCTGATAGAGGTTTGTAAAATCACAAGGGGCACAGGTAAGGTGGACGGCCACAGTCTTTTTCCCCAAGAATAGGGGAGTCTATTAGTAGAGGGCTTAGGTTTAAGGTGAGTGGGGAAAGATTTAAGGGGGACCTGAGGAATGTTTTTCACACAGAGGGTGGTGGGTATATGGAACGAGCTACCAGAGGAAGTGATCGAATTGGAGACAATTGCAACATTCAAAAGACATTTGGACAGGTATGTGCTAAGGAAAGGTTTGAAGGGATACGTAAATGCAGAAAAATGGCACTAGCTCAAGCAGGCACCTTGGTTGGCATTGACAAGTTGGATTGAAGGGCCTATTTCCATACTCTATTATAACTCCGTAACCTTATTTCCAGAAGGGATTGTAAGTGTAACAATTTCGACACAACTCCAAAAAATCTACTTAATAATTATGATTATGACTGTAATTAATTCATGTAAATAGTGTGTACAGAAATCTCCACACACCAAGTGTGTACAGAAATCTCCACACACCAAGTGTGCACAAAAATCTCCGCACACCAAGTGTGTACAGAAATCTCCTGATTTTTTGCTTTGGCTGCTGAAATTCCCTTATATCCTTGTTTGTGAGTTAACATTAACTGACATTCATTGTTGGCATTGAAATTTCCAACTCAATTTTTGACCCCTTAACAATATTCGTATATAAATTAAAACAATATTTGACCTGCACTAATACCCGCAATTCTGATTCTCCATGGCTTCACAAAATTGACTGGTGAGTTACTCTGGCCCATATGGAGCAGGTTCGATGTTATCCTTTAAAAATAGATTGGATGGGTATATGGACGGGAAAGGAATGGAGGGTTATGGTCTGAGTGCAGGTAGATGGGACTAGGGGGAAGTATTTTATTTTTAATTTAAAAAAAAATTTTAAACAAAAATAAAAAAAAAATTAAATGTTCGGCACGGACTTGAAGGGCCGAGATGGCCTGTTTCCGTGCTGTTATGGTTATATGGTTATATGGTTATATTTTAAAATTCTTTCATCACTCTTCTTTTCTGCTCCAATGTTTCAAGAGGTCGCCCACCATTAATATCCTCAGTATTCATAATTGTTTGATCAAAGTACAATATCAGAATCTCTTTTTAACTTCCAGTTCATATGCAGTTGCATACTTAACTTTGCAGAGAACATTGTGATTTATTATAATATCATCTGTACTACATTACTTGGTACAGCACGGTGGTGCAGCAGTAGAGCTGCTGTCTTACAGCGCCAGGGAGCTGGTTTCAATCCTGACTGCGGGTGCTGTCTGTATGGAGTTTGTACATTCTCCCTGAGCATGGGTTTTCCCCGGGTGCTCCAATTTCCCCCCACATTCCAAAGACTTACAGGTTTATAGGTTTAATTGGCTTCGGTAAAATTGAAAATTGTCCCTAGTGTGTAGGATAGTGCTAGTGTATGAGGATCGCTGGTCGGCGCAGACTTGGTGGACCAAAGGACCTGTTTCCACGCTGTATCTCTAAACTACACTAAACTAAACTATCTCTACACTAAACTACATTCATACTTCTGAAGAAGGATCTCGACTCAAAACATCACCCATTTCTTCTCTCCAGAGATGCTGCCTGTCCTGCTGAGTTACTCCAGCATTTTGTGTCTACCCTACACCATGCCTGAAGATGTCTGACACTGTATATTCCAGGCATTTTAAAATTGTTTCAAGTTTTCAGATTTTCCTGTCAAGGTTTGGATAAGAAGAGAAGTCGCCCATCCTTTTTCTCCAGTTACTCTAGCACTTTGTGTCTATTTGTGATATAAACCAGCATCTAGTTCTTTGTAAAACGGCAACTCTATCGCTGCGCCATTGTGCCAGCTAATATTCTACCTCATCTTCCTTATTCAACACTCCCATTTTCCTTGATCCTTGATCCTTTAATATCCAGAAAACTGCTGATCTTTGTTTTGAACACACCAGCTCTGTTCACTCAGGTTTCATGAGAAGGCTGAACATCAGAACCTTGCCTAAGCGGGTGAAATTCATGAAATTTTATATTGGACAATATCTGCACTTCCTCTGCCCATTCTTTGTTGAAAGTGACTCTTTCCTTATGCTCACTTCTTCTCCCCCATCTTACCAATTACAGATTCATTAGCCTAATTTCTTTGTTCAAGTCATTTATTTCACATAGTGGGATTTAGTCTCCCTTATGAGCAAGCTAGATAATAATTAAAATAGAGCTAGCCAGAATTTAACTTCAAGGAATTAACTAGTTTTCCAAAAATAGTACAGAATAATGTCACCCTAATCTTTGATTAAGTCCTTAAATATTCACTCTGCTCAACGGTTCAGCCTTTTGGCAACTTTTCTTCCCGCAGGTTTCACCTCAAGATAGTGCAGCCGTTGCAACCCTTTGCATTGTGCAGTCTACAACTCAGAGCCACCTGTCTTACCATCTGCTTCCAGTGCCACGGCCAATAAAACTCCCTCTCTCGACCCCTTGCCAACATATCATTTTTAATCAATGCAATATACTGCATCTCGGGCAATTTGTCCAAAAGAACATGTGATATAACGTATGGACTTTGTAGCTTGGATTGCTTGTGTCATTGAAACAAGGTCAGTTCTTTTATGCTTTTTCAGGGCATGAACTGCCCAGTAAAACAAACAGTTCAGGCAGCAAAGATGCTTGATTTACACCACTCACCAATTTATTACAACGAAAAATGGATTCAGTTTAAGCCCTGCTGGAAAATAATTTTCAGTGGATTCAGAATGAACAAATTTATGTTCAAGGAAAAATTTAAAAATCATATATGCATATAGAAAAACATATTTCATGTACATGATGCATTTCATATTTTACAAATAGGGCAAAGAAACTTAAAGAAAAAACAGTTAGTTCCAACAGATTATTATTCAAACAATTAATAACCAAAGAGAAAGCAACTGATCATAGTGATCAATAAAAACAGAAACCACTGAAAATGCTCAGCAGGTCTGTGGAAATGTGTAGAAAGGGGACTGCAGATGTTGGTTTATACCAAAGATAGACACAAAGTGCTGGAGTAACTCAGCGGGTCAGGCAGCATCTCTGGAGAAAAAGGATGCGTGATATTTTGGGTTGGAAACCTTCTTCAGACAGTCTGTGAAAATGTTCTTTCTATTTTTTTCATTAAATCGGATTTCGATATTTTTCTTCTCAATAATTGATACTTGATGCCCAATAGCCAGTCACTTAAGGAAGCAGTTATGTGACAATTCACAGGTCACAGTGCAGAAATTTAGACTCTTGCAATAGTTGTAGGAATGCTCTTCCAAATAAAGAACAATGAATTCCCACCTTGCTTCCAGCTTTCTCTCCCCCCTACTATCAGTCTGAAGAAGGAACCCAACGCGAAATGTCACCTATCCATGTTCTGCCTAGATGCTGCCTGAACCCACTGAGTTACTGCAGCACTTTGTGTTTTGCTCAAGATTCCAACATCGGCAGTTCCTTGTGTCCAAATGAATTCCCTGGCATGATTTTAAAATAGCTGTATCAAATGATGATGATTTAGATGGCATACAAATCTGTATGCACAACACTCAACACTTCACAGCCATTTTCAGATCCATAAGATTACAATCATTTTAGTCGTTGTTTGCAAGACAAAATTGGCCACTATGAACATTGATTAAACTTCTACAGATGGGACACTCCAGGAATGAGGAAGAATTTTTTCTTTGAAAATGCTGCAGTAATTACACGTGCATGGAACACTCAGGAGAAGCTAGCAGAAATTCAGTATTCCACAGACACAAATATATTGAAATCTATCAATACATCAAGTATAATCACTACAAAGCCCTCAACAACCTGGCCCCCCCTTATCTCATTGACCTCCTCTCCCCCTACCAACCCTCACGGTCCCTCAGATCCACATCAGCTGGTCTCCTCTCCACTCCGAAATCAAACCTCTGCACCTTTGGAGGCAGAGCCTTCTCCAGGGCAGCTCCCAGGCTCTGGAATTCCCTCCCACAACCGGTCTGAAATTCTGAGTCCCTCACCATCTTCCAGTCCCGCCTCAAGACCCATCTCTTCACCTCTGCATACCCTTAGTCCCATGTTCCCCTCCCCTCTGTCTTACTGCTCTATTTTGTTTTGTTTATTCCTGACTCTCAATTGTAAAGCGACTTTGAGTCCTGAAAAGCGCTATATAAATAAAATCTATTATTATTATTATTACCTTTACAAGTGGAAATGTACTCTGCTCATGTAAATAGGGAATTCATCTATTTTACTTAAGAGGGTAGTAATTGCCCAGAACAACAATGGAAGCAAATGAATGAGGATTCAAGGTTGGTCCATGTCAGATGGTGTGGGTGATAAGCTTGAGAGATAACAGTAACAGGTGAAGTTTAATCAACCTTTGACATCAGACAACTGGCCCTCTCTCGAAAGGCACAGACCAGTGAATCCCACCTCCTCCATCTGATCGTCACAGAGACACCACGACGAGTGCGCCTCAAGTCACGGCGCCCCTTTGCCACGCAAGCCCGAGAGCTGCTCTGCACAACACCGGCTGACGCTTCTAAAGCTGCCTGGGTCAAGACGACATGGAGAGACCAGTGGAAGTCAGCGGAACCATCTAGGCTACACCATTACATCGATGACCCCATGGACGTCCCTGGCCAGGACCTGCCCCGAAAGCAGTGGACAACCTTCAACCGCTTGAGGACAGGCGTCGGACGCTATGGAGTAGCGATGAAGAGGAGGGGCCTCGTGGACAGCGCCTCCTGCGAGTGTGGGGACCCAACACAGACAGTGGAGCACATAGTCACCAGTTGCCCCAAACACCGGCCACCGAATGGTGAACGAGGTCTGATTGACCTGGACGATGACACGTTGGCCTGGCTCGCCTCAATGGAGCTGCAGGTCTGAAAGACACAGAAGATCAGACAACCAGATTCCAATTGTTGCTTGAGATCAAATATAGCCACAAAGTGCCGCAGAATCTCAGCATGTTTAAGAAGGAACTGCAGATGCTGGAAAATCGAAGGTAGACAAAAATGCTGGAGAAACTCAGCGGGTGAGGCAGCATCTATGGAGCGAAGGAAATAGGCAACGTTTCGGGTCGAGACCCTTCTTCCTCAGAATCTCAGCAGGTCAGGCAGCCTCTTTGGAAAAAAAGGATGGGTGGCGTTTTGGGTCGGGACTGAAGGCTGAAGAAGGGTCCCAACCCGAAACGTCACCCATCGTTTTTCTCCAGAGCTGCTGCCTGACCCACTAAGTTACCCCAGCACTTGTGTCTATTTTTGATATAAATCAACATCTAGTTCTTTGTTTCTACAATTTGGATGCTTTAGATCATATGTATTTCTCTATTCCTAATCATAAGGTATTATCCACCAGGGGCGTCGCAGCTCGCCAACAATCAGGCTGTTTTTTCGTCTTTTTTTGTTATTTTTTGTGCGTTTAAAAAGTTTGTATAAATGTTCTCCGGTTTGTTTTATGTTGGTGGGGGGGGGGGGGGGGGGGAGGGGTTCGGGGGAAACTTTTTTTTCAGTCTCTTACCTTGCCGGACATGCGATTGTTTTCCGAATCGTATCTCTGGTCGCTCTGCGGCCGAACATCGTGAAGCTGGAGGCCTGCTCGGACTGACTTGTGTCCCACCGCGGGACGTGGACTTAACAACGGAGCCGATCCCTTGCCTGGGATCGCTCCAACCGCGGCCTGCGGACTTTACATCGAGATCTCACGGTCTCGGATACGCTGAGTCGGGAGCTCCAACGACGCAGAGGTCCGACAAGCCCGACCCGGGGTCCGATCGCCAGCGCGGGGGAGCTGACATCCCCCCCCCCCCTCCAATGCGGGAGCTGATCGCCCCAACGCGGGCCCAAAGCCGCCAGCTACGGGAGTCAAGATCGTCCAGTCAACGGAAGGCTCGAGGCCCCCGACCGCGGGAGAACAAAGAAGAGAAGAGATTGAACTTTTTTTCGCCTTCCATCACAGTGAGGAATGTGGAGGAGTCACTGTGGTGGGTGTTTATGTTAAAATGTATTGTGTGTGTTCCGTTGCTTTTTATTTGTTTGACTGATTTGGCAAATTGAATTCCTCGTATGTTGCAAAACATACTTGACTAATAAAGTATTGTTATATTGTATTGTAAACAGCTGCGTAATGAGCATTGAGATACAAGATACACATGCACACACTAACACATATTCCCTACCATTAAGAATATTTTCACCCATCACAGTTACTTGGACCTCAACAGAGTGCTTTGACGTGTAGGTTATCTCAGCACTGACATGAGCCACTTCACCGATCAACATTGGCGTGAGGAAGTCTGTTCGCTCCACACGAGCCAGCACAGCCACACTGCGTTCCTGAAAGATAGTGGATAAGGGGATACTCGTTACTCACTAATGACGCATTCAGGAATAGTGCATTTTACAAAACCATATTTGTTTTTCCCTTTCACTTTACAGGTTCCCAGGTCCTGAACTAATCCGGCATTAATTTATGGTAAACCAATCCCTTCATTGAGCTCCAATACTTGCAAACACCATGCTATCAGGAAGGAGATCGGCTGTTGCAACTTCAATACCAAAATCAGATCCTCATTCAGTGCAAACGTCAGAGAGACAAGATAAAATGTGTGTGTGTGCAACAACCGTACCCTACAACACTAGGATGTAATTCAGGCTGAGATTTGTGTCAGCAGTGAGCTATTGTCACACCATTGGAAGGACCGTCTTCCAGATCTGAAATTAGATCAAAAGCTCTATTTATTGTTGTTTTGAACAGAAGAAATCCCATGCCACCCCTTGAAGAGTCTCTGCCAACATTCCTTGTCACTGACCATTGTTCTTTTATTTAATGCATTGTCTGTAGGAACACAATATGAATTGGTCATTGTTTTATTATAGCACAGGAACGGGCCTTTCGGCCCACAATGTCTGTGCCGAACATGATGCCTGGACAAACTCTTATCTGCCTGCACATTATTTATATCCCTCCATTCCCTGCACATTCACGCACCTATCCAAACTTCTCTTAAGTGGCACTATTGTATCTCAAGGTATCTAAAGGTAACTTAAAGGTTAAATCTCTGAATACCTCCAGTCCAGTGGTTCGCAGTCAGCTCTCACTGATTCTTGCTCTGGAATTCCCTACCTAAATTTCTCCACATCCCTACCTCACCCTTCTCATCTCGGGCATTCTTTAAAAGTCTACCTCCTTGTTCAAGCTTTTGGTCACCTGTGAACAGCACTTTGGTTCAGTCTCAAAATTTGTCTCACAGCATTCCTACAAATGCTTTTGCAAGCACTTACATTAAAAGGGCTACTGAAATGCAAGTTATTGATTAATTTAAATTGCTATGCAGCAGGGATCAGTATGCCAGCTCCCAATATTCATTATACATGACCCAGATCTGTTAGGCAGTGGTTAGAATTGTAAAGTCATGAAATAGAGTCGACAACTTTATTGCGAGATTAACACAGCCTGTGGTGTTGTAAGTAGTATGCCAGCCTCCTCATTCCTGATAAAGCAAGTCCTTACTTAAGCCGGAAGAACCGCTGCCTCACAGTGCCAGAGACCCAGGCTTACTCCTGATCTTGGGTGCTGTCTGGGTGGAGTTTGCACATTCTCCTTGTCAGCATGAGGATTTCCTCCAGGTGATCCGGTTTCCTCACACATACGTTCACAAGTTCGGTCCATCAAGCCTACTCCGTCTTTCAATCATGGCTGATCTATCTTTCCCTCGCAACCCCATTCCCCCGCTTTCTCCCCTTAACCCGACACCCGTATTAATCAAGAGTCTGTCAATCTCCTCCTTTACAACTTTGCCTCCACAGCCATCTCTGACAATGAATCTCACAGATTCACCACCCTCTGACCAAAGAAATTCCTCCTCATCTCCTTTCTAAAGATACATCCTTTTATTCTGAGACTATGGCATCTTGTCCTAGACTATCCCACTAGTGGAAACATCCTCTCTGCATCCACTCTATCCAGGTCTTTCACTAGTCAGGAAGTTTCAATGAGGTCTCACCCCCTCATCGTTCTGAACTTCAGCGAGTACAGGCCCAGTGCCTTCAAACGCTCATCATATGTTAAACCAATTATTCCTGGGATCATTCTCGTAAACCTCCTCTGGACCCTGTCCACGCCAGCACATCCTTCCTCAGATATGGGGCCCAAATTTCCCTGGTGTGTGTAGGGTTGTGTTAATGTGTGGGGATCGCTGGTCATTGTGGACTGGGTGGGCCGAAGGGCCTGTTTCTACGCTGTATCTTATAAAGCCTCGGCATTACATCCCTGTTTTTATATTTTCGCCCTCTCAAAATAAATGTATTCGCCTTCCTGACTACCGGTGCAACTTGCAAATTAACTTTTTGGGAATCCTGCACCAGCACTCCCAAGTCCCTTTGCACCTCCGATTTCAGAATTCTCTCCCCATTTAGAAAATAGTCTATGCCTTTATTCCTACTACCAAAATGCATGACCACACTTTATCACGCTATATTCCATCTGCTACTTCTCAGCCCACTCTCCCAACCTGTCCAAGTCCTTCTGCAGAGTCCCTGCGTTCACTACACTACGTGCCCCTCCACCCTATCTTCATTTCATCTGCAAACTTGGCCACAAAGCCTTCAATCCCTTCATCCAAATCATTGTGAAGAGTAATGGCCCCTGCACCAACCCCTGTGGCTAACCAAAAAAGATCTCCCTTAATGCCACTCTTTGCCTTCTGCCAACTGGCCAACCTGCAATCCATGCAAGTTTCTTCCCTCTGATACCATCATCTTTAGCAGCCTCACACTCGGCACCTTATCAATGACCTTCTGACAATCCAGTTAAACCACATCCACTGACTCTCCTTTGTCTACCCTGCTATTTATTTCCTCAAAGAAATCCAACAGGTTCATCAGGCAAGATCTTCCTTTCACAAAACCATGCTGACCGGCCTAATTTATCATGAGCTTCTGTACCCAGAAACCTCATCCTTTATAATCTCTATACATAAACTCTGATCTTGGATGTGTATTTATTTGTGTTCATGTGCGTTTCATGTGCGTTTCACATCTCCTCGAAAACACGACGCGCTAACGGTGAAATTTTTACATATTCCTATAGATTTACGCCATGATGTCAAAAATCGCCTTATCTGAAAATTTCATGCATTATTTCTCGAGTTATTTATGAAAATGTTCAAAAGTTTCAAATAACTTAGAAAATAAACGAGATGGTCTCTCTGATTAGGTCACAATGGATCTGACTGCCTGCCGCTGCTCGCGCTGCGAGTGACGTCACCCCTGTTCTGTCTTCTGTACTTCTTGGCATCTTAACTTTCACTTCTTTAAATTTGTCACTTAGCGTTTTTAAACTGCTGCTCAGGTCGTGCTGCACGCTGCTTGAAGTTCTAGAACATGGCGGCGACGGTCGTTATCGGCGCGCGGACGCGGGTGAGGGTGCGGGGTAACGTGCTGGGAAGGTGACCGTGACGGCCATTACTCCCTCTGGGAGAGGCCGTCTATGGAGACCTGCGATAGTCGGTCGCAGGGATTCGGGGAATCGTGACGCCTTTTCCTCACTGGTGATCCCGATCCCACCTGCCGATCTCTGGCCGTCATGGGGGACGACCTCCTCTCCGTCTCCCCCGCCCGGTCGTCAGTCATGCGGGGTGGGTAGGCTTCCCCTCGCAGAAGCCACGATCGGCCGGCCCTCCGCTGCTTTTGACCGTCCTCAGATCGCTCTGGGCCTCGCTCGGGTCCAAGCTGGCCGCAGCCTCGCTCAGGCCCGGGGCCTGGTGGGGAGACTGCTGCTCTACGACCTGGGTAGGTGCTGCCTCTACCTCCTCCCCCTCCCTCTCTACCCCCTCCCCGGGGCAGAGAAAGAGAGAGAGGGAGAGGGGGGAGAGGGGGGTGGTGGATGGAGGGGGGGAAGTAGAGGGATGGAGGAGAGGAGGGTATGGGGAGAGGGGGAGGAGGGGGGAGGAGATGGGGAGAGAGAGGGGGAGGGGAGAGAGGGGGGAGAGAGGGGGTGGAGAGAGGGGTAGTGGAGGGAGGGGGAGGGGGAGGGGGGATAGAGAGGGGTGGAGGAGGGGAGGAGGGGGGGGGGAGGAGAGGGGGGAGGAGAGGGGGGGAGGAGAGGGGGAGGAGGGGGGGAGGAGAGGGGGGATGAGAGGGGGGAGGGGGAGGGGGGCGTCGCTTGGGTCCACGCCAACCCACAGCCCGGGGCCTGGTGGGGAGGCAGCTCCTCTACGACCTGGGTAGGTGCTGCTTCTACCACCTCCCTCTGTGTCCCCTCCATTTCTTCCCCCCTCCCTCTCTGCCCCCCCTCCCTCTGTCCCCCCTCTCTGCTCCCTCCTCCCTCTCTGACCCCCTCCCTCTCTGCCCCCCCCTCTTACCCCCCTCCCTCCCCCTCCCCTCCTCAGCCCCCCCCCCCCCCCCTCTCTAGGGAGTGGTAAATATTGGGACCTATGGGTGAGTGGTGGAGTATTGCGTTCGGGAACCAGCCCTCCCCTGTGTCGCCACGCGCCCCCCCCACCACTCAATCTCTACCCCCTCCCTCTCTACCCCCCTCCCCTCCCCTCTCCACCCCCCCCCCCTCTAGCCGCGCCTGCGCAGTTGGGGGCTATGCATGAGTGGATAGGGCGGGGGATCAGGGCTCTCGCTTAACTTTTTTTCCCTGTTGCCAGCCGGGCAACCTCGGCAGCTTTTTAGGTTGCCAAATGACAGTTTAGGTGGTCATTTAAGATGGCTTGCATGACACGTGCGATAATGTGCTCGGACGAAGTGCGTAGTTACCAGTCGGAATTATGGTCAATGAAGCATTCACATATTATTTCTGCTTCAAATAAAGTCACAAACTAAACATATTCACCAATCAAGACATGATATATACCACAATGACATGCGGCAAAATTACAATACAGTATCTCATCTATTTTTACATGTTGCAATGAATGCAATTTCTATTATCTCTTTCCACTTCCAAACAAAAATATGGTTATTCAGCTCGGTGAGACCAAGCGCATGCTTGGCGATCGCTTCACACAACATTCCCAACTCTCCCACAGCCTACTGTCTCCGCCTCTTCCTTTCTTTTTCCCGCCCCCCACCCCTCCCGACATCAGTCTGAAGAAGGGTCTCGACCCGAAACGTCGCCTATTTCCTTTGCTCCATAGAAGCTGCCTCACCTGCTGACTTTCTCCAGCATTTTTGTCTACCCATTCACACAAGTTCTGTTATCCCACTTTCCTCACCCACTCCCTGCATTAGGGGCAATTTTACAGAGACAAGTTAACCTACAAAGCCAATGCATCTTTGGGATGTGGGAGGAAACCCAAATGCTTGCAGGGAGAATGTGCAAATTCAACACAGACAGTGCCCGAGAACAGGATCGAACACAGATCTCGGGCGTGTGAGGCAGCAAGTCCACCAGCTGTGCCCCTATATTATATTTTCCAACACACAAAAAATTATACGTTGATAACTTTGGTTACTAAAAAAAAGAAACTATCCATTTTCAGTCTTAAATCCCTAGGTGAAGCTATGTCCCCCTTTACAGCTACTGTATGTTTTAATTCAGTTCAAGGCTATTGGGGCAGTACATTGGCCATAAATTAGCTGCCTAAAATTGCCAGAGACCCGGAATTGATCCTGAATATGAGTGCTGTCTGTATGGAGTTTTGTTTTCTCGTTTATAACATTGTTTACAGAGTACTATGTTTACATATTCTGTTGTGCTGCTGCAAGTAAGGATTTCATTGTTCTAACTGGGATGTGAGAGAATAAAACACTCTTGACTTACGTCGCTGATGTGTGGGATAGAACTAGAGTATAGGTGATCGGTGGTCGGCGTGGACTCGGTGGGCCGAAGGGCCTGTTTCCACGCTGTATCTTTAAATTAAACTAAAAACACTAAAACCAGAGGAAATGTAAAGAAGGGTTTCTACCCGAAACGTCACCCAATTTCTTCTATCCAGAGATGCTGGCTGCTCCATGGAGTTCCCCCGCACAATTAAAGCATCGAATAGTCTTCACCGTACCATAGGTACCAACCAGACGCAACTTAGCTTTTTTTTTCCCAAGAACCCTTTTTTGCTTAAGTCCAAGTCAAGAGTCAAGAGAGTTTTATTGTCATGTGTCCCAGATAGGATAGTGAAATTCTTGCTTGCTGCAGCACAACAGAATATGTAAACATAATACAGAACAGGAGATAAAAGTTCAGTGTGTCTATATACGATAGACCATATATATACACAATAAATAAATAGATAAAATGCAACAAGCTGTTGTTTTTCAGAGTTTGGAGTTTGGTGATGGTGGGTCCACCAGTTTAAATTCCATTTCGAATATTTTTGGAGGACCAGGAAACCAAGAAGCAAGAGTTGCTCCAGGGAGCTACTGCAGCTCCAGGGAGTGATTCTGCGTTGTTTTTCAGCGGTCGCGGTGAGGCAGAGACCGGACAGCAATGGCGGCCAGAACTCCCACAATGCAAAGGGAGGGAGAAAGTGGCCGACGCCGACCAGTTGCCGTGGCAGTGCGCATGTGCAGGGCCGCACTTGCGCACAACCACGGCCGATGATGTGCTCGGCGGCCGGCCGTGCCGAGGGGAGACCCGAGATCCGAGCCGAGAGCTAGCGCCGAGCCAAGAGCTAGCGCCGAGCGGAGACCCGAGACCCGAGACCCGAGGCGAGAGCTAGCGCCGAGCGGAGAGCCTAGCGCCGAGCGGAGACCCGAGAGCTAGCGCCGAGCGGAGAGCCGAGCGCCGAGCCGAGAGCTAGCGCCGAGAGCGAGAGCCGAGAGCTAGGGCCGAGAGCGAGAGCTAGCGCCGAGAGCCGAGAACTAGCGCAGAGCGCCGAGCGGTGAGCCGAGACCCGGACACGGATGGCGGGCGAGTGTCCCGGTTGCTTGCCAAGCCAGGCAAAATGGCATGGCTTTTAGGTTGCCTGGCGGGACAGTAAGTTGCCATTGGCACCCGGGCAACTGCTAATTTCGAGCCCTGGGGATGCGGTAAAAGGAGCGAATGAATATTAATATAATATCAAGGGGGGGTTAGTGTGTGCGTGTGTGGGGGGTGGTTATTGTGTGTGTGACGCCGAAGGTTGCCCCCCCCCCCCCCCCCCCCCGCAACTGCACTAAAATCCTTACCTACCACTGAAGTCAGGCTAACCGGCCGGCCTATAGTTTCCACTCTTCTGCTTCGCTCCCTTCTTGAATAGCTGGGTAATATTTGCAATTTTCCAATTTCAACATCCCAAAAATGTGTAGGTTTTTTAGGTTAATTGGCCGCTGGAACGTTGCTTCTCGTTCATACCTCTGGGTTGCAAGATGCCCAAGCAATCTATGAGACGCTGTTCCTTGTGTCTATCTTTGGTATAAACCAACATCTGCAGTTCCTTCCTATGCTCTATAGGAAGGTTATTGGATTGAGGCACCATATGAGTGAAACTTGTTATAGTGTTGGAAGGAACCAGCCAGCCATTTTAATTGCCCTTCCCATTCCCATACCAACTTCGACCTCCTCCGCTGCGAGGGTGATGCCAAATGTAAACTAGAGGAACAGCACCGTGCATTCAGCCTGAGTAGTCCACAACCCAAAGACATGAACATTGAATTCTCCAATTTCAGGTAACTCACAATCCCTGTCCATTGTCTGATTACACTATTTGCTCTTCTTATTACCTTTCCTCTGTTGCGTTATCCACCTTTCCCTCCTCCCTCCACCTGGCTGTTACCTGCCCCATCAACTCTGCTCACCTGTATCCATCTACTAGTTGTGTAGGAAGGAACTGCAGATGCTGGTTTAAGCCTAAGACACACAAAAACTGGAGCAACTGAGCAGGACAGGCAGCATCTCTGGAGAGACGGAATGGCTGACGTTTCGAGTCGAGACCCTTCTTCAGACTGAAAGTCATGGGAAGGCTTGTGTTGAGAGAATGACCAGACAAAAAATGCCATTCTTTCTTTCCAGCTGATAGGTGTCACATGTGGTTACAGAAAAGTACCAAACACAGAAAAAACATTAATTTTATTTACTGCTTCACTCAAAACTACTGAAGATGAAAAAGAGGAGACCTCTTCTCTTCAATATAATTCCACCTGAGTGCTCTGCCTGAAGTTAAATTGATGAGGTTACCGGTGAATCATCACCGACATTTCAGTCTGGGGCTTTTCTCTCGTTCAGTGGCAACCATCTGCCCCTACACCTGTGCTGGTTACACAGGCAGCCACGCATCTGCCCCTACACATCTGTCCCTACACATCTGTCCCGACACATCTGCCCCTACACATCTGCCACTACACCTGTGCTGGTTACATCACACAGCTACACATCTGCCCCTACACCTATGCTGATTGCAACAGGCAGACACACATCTGCTCTACAGACAGCTGTAAGCAGTGTGTTTTGTTGACGTGGCGAGACTACAATCACATACTGAAGGGCAAATCCACCCGTGGGCTAACATGAGAAATAGGAGCAGGAGAAGGCAATTCATTCCTTCCTGATGCTTCATTATTCATCGAGATCCTGGCTGACCTTTCATCTCGCCATCACCTACCTGGACTAAACGCATTTCCCTCAATATCTAAACACCCATTGATCTTGGTCTTGAATCTATTCAGTAACTGTGCCTCTTTGGCTCTCTTGGGTAGCGAATTCCAAAGATTTACCACCCAATGGATGAAGAACTCTCTTTTCCTTTCCGCCCTGAATGGCCAATCCCTTATAACATGACTATGTATCGGCACAACCTTGGACTGGGAGAATGAGAACCTTGTCTTTGATTGCTGGTACCAAACAAGAATGATAGTATTGACCACCTACTGTACTCCCCTTCCCAGCTGCCTATTGCACTTCATGCCCACTATTTAATTCCATCAGAGTTGTAGTTAGGCCATTGGCATTATATCGATTACTCATTGTCCCAAAGCAGCACTAAAGCACAATCTAAATTAATACATTTTGTTTAAACACATCAAAGCAGCATGGGATCAATAGAAATCTTCTTACCATGGATCTTAGGGTCAAGTCAATAAATCAATGCAAGTGGCAACACAAGTGGATAGAGTGTAAAGAAGGCATATGGTATGTTTACTTTGAGAGGAAGGGGCATTGAGTATAAAAGTCGGGAGGTCATGATAGAAACATAGAAAAATAGGTGCAGGAGCACCGCCATTCAATATGATCATGGCTGATCATTTAAAATCAGTACCCCCCTCACCCCCATTCCTGCTTTTTCCCCATATCCCTTGATTCCTTTAGCCTTAAGAGCTAAATCTAACTCTCTCTTGAAAACATCCAGTGGATTGGCCTCCACTGCCTTTTGTGGCAGATAATTCCAGATTCACAACTCTCTGGGTGAAGAAGTTTCTCCTCATCTCAGTCCTAAATGGCCTACCCCTTATGCAACTTTATAGCACTTTGGTTAGGCTGCATTCGCCCCAATACAGGAAGGCTGTGGAGGATTTGGAAACGGTGCCAGGGTGGTTTACCAGAACGATCCCTGGATAAGGGGTATTAGCTACAGGAAGAAGTTGGATGGACTTGGATTATTTTCTCTGGAACACCAGAGGATGCAGAGAGGGCTTGAGGAGATAGAAAGTAAATTAAAGTTTTTAAAGGAAATTACTTTGTCAAATCGAACAAAACTTGCTACTGCATAGCCCAGGCGAATGGTGAGTAAGGTGGGTCTAAAATTATTGCACTATCGTGTACCGTTTTGGCTGTATTTCGGGCATATACATATATACATATCTATATGTACATATATATAAGATGAGAGTTTTAGTAATATACTAGACCAGGTGCGGACCCGTTGGGCCTGTCCCCCAAGGCAATATTCCACCACTGACCCATAGCCCCCAACTGCGCAGGCGTGGATGATGGGTTCCCGTTGTGGCGCCAGAGATCCCCTTTGTGACGCGAGTCACCGCAGCCCTCCCCAACTGCACATGCGCGGCTGGCAAGTGGGAGCGCGACTGCGACAGTTTTAAAGTTCAAATGGTAATACATGTAAAAAAATAAGATCAATCTGATGGCATCTTACTCCTTCTTCAGTCCCCTATTCCTCTCCTCCATTATCCTCCCTCTCCCCCACCCTCCTCTGCTTCCGCCCCTCACATCTCTCCCCTCCTCCGCTCCTCCATTCCCTCGCCATCCCTCTTCCTACCCCATCCTCATCCATTCCCGCTCATCCCCCAGCATTCCCCCCCTCCTCTTCACCCTCCCTCTTCTTTCCCCTCTCCTCATCCCCTCCCTCACCTCTCCCTCCCTCTCCTTTCCCCTACCCTCAGTCACTCCCTCCCTCCCTCCATAACCCCTCTCCCCTCCCGACCCTCTCCTCTCTATCCCCTTGCTCCCCACTCACATCCCCCCTACCCCACCCCCTCACCTCCTCCACTGCCCTCCTCTCCCTCTATCCCCTACTCACTACCTCCCCACTCACCCGCTCCTCTCCCTCTATCCCCCGTCTCCCCCACTCTCCCCCACTTTCCCCTCCTTTTCCCACTCTAACCCCCTCCTCTCCCTCTATCCCCCTACTCCCCCACTCCTCACCTCCCCCCTTATGCCACCCCCCACAATGAAAATCGCCATGTTTTTTTATAATGAAACCTCCCCCCAATCCCACCCCCCACAATGAAAATTGCGATATTTTGTTGTAAATGAAACCTCCACCCCACCCCCATAATGAAAATCGCGATTAAAAAAAAAAAAGAAATTCTTAATGAAAGTCGTGTTTTTATCTTTAAAATAACCTAAACACAATGCTAGCTGTTAATGAAAACAGAATAATTTGTACAAAAAACAAATGAGTGCGCTATAGTAGCTTCTTGAGATTGACATTTATCACAAATGAATGATACATTAGGGGAAATTTTGTTAATTTTAGTTTTTGAATAATATAATCTATGTAAAATTTTAAATTGTATTAAAGTGTGTCTTACATTAATCGAACATTTATGCACGTTCAATAAATGTTCATTCCACCTTTCCTTTGAGATTTTAATAGCTAATTCTTGTTCCCAGTCTCTTCTAATACCTTCCGTAGATGGTATTTCTACATTTGAGATAATATTATACAAATATGATATTAAGTTTGCTGATTCAGCTTTTATCTGCATTGCTTCATCCAATACATCTGCTGGGATATTATAATGATCTTTTGTATATTTTTTCAAATAGTCACATATTTGAAAATATTTAAAATATTGATTATTTCCCAGTTTATATTTTATTTGTAATTGTTGGAATGATAGCAATTTTCCAGTTTCATACAAATCACCGAACGTTTTAACTCCTAGTCTATCCCATTGCATAAAAGATTTGTCTGTAATAGAGGGATTAAACGAAGGGTTATTAACTATTGGAGATAAAAGCGATAGATTTCTTAATTTTAAATTTTGTTTTATTTGTTTCCATGTTCTGATTGTACTATGTATAATTAGGTTTTTGTTATAATTTATGTTATTCAGTTTCATTGGTGAGAGGAGGATCGCTCCAATATTAATCCCATATAAAATTAATATTAAAATTTTATATGGGATTTATAATCCCATATAAAATTAGTAATGTCTGAGTCCAATTTTAAAAAAAACTTCTTTGGTAGGTATATAGGAATCGATTGAAATAGGTATAAAATTTGTGGTAAGAAGATCATTTTTATTGCATTTATTCTGCCTAAACGGCCTAAACGTTTTCCAAAATTTAATTAATGTATTTAATTTATTAAGTAGAGGATCATAATTTGCTTTGAACATGCCTTGATATATGCTGGTGATTTCAATACCCAAGTATTTAAATTTTTCTGTAGCTATTTTAAAAGGGAATTTTAAAAGATGTGTTGAGTCTTTCGCTTTTATTGACATAATTTCACTTTTATTCCAATTTATTCTGTATCCAGAAAAGGATCCAAAGTCCTCAATTAGATTTAATATGTTTGGAATGAATAGAATATAACTTTAATTGTCATTCAGGTATACACATAGACACAGTGCACATTGAACAAAATTTTGTTGCATTGACTCTTCAAAGTAACAGCGATCAGTAAAAGTGCTTAGTGTGTCCATAAAAAGTGCTTCATGTGCATAGTTAAAAAAGGAAAGTTTTTAAAAGTGGCAATGTATAAGAAAGTTTTTTGCATTGGTTTGATTGTGAGTTCAATAATCTTATGGCCTGGGGGATGAAGCTGTTGCAGAACCTGGTTGTCCGGCCCTTCATGCTGCGGTACGTCCTCCCAGAGTTCAGCAGTGTAAACAGTCCATATTGTGGGTGTGTGGGGGCTCTGGTAATGCCCTTAGCTCTTGACAGACAGCGTTTGTAACCAATGTCCATGATGGAAGGAAGAGAAGTCCCAATGATTTTTTCCGCTGTCCTCACCACTCTCTGAAGGCACTCTCTGAAGGCACTTCCAGTCCGCATTGGTATAGTAATTTGAGGTTTTGTAATGTACAATAATATATCACCCGCGTATAAAGATATTTTATTATTTGAGTATTTAGTATTATACCCATGGATATCTGGATGTGTTCTAATTTTTTCTGCTAAAGGTTCAATTATGAGAGCAACTCATTTGTTTTTTGTACAAAAATTCAAAAATTTTGGATTGAAATTTTTGAAATCTTTACAAAATTATTTAAAATAAAACTGATACCAAAAGCAGAATGGATTATCTTTGGAACAACGGAAGATAGTCCTGAACTAAATGTGTTTCAAAAGGAATTAATAGATTACGGGTTAATAACTGGAAAAAAGTTAATCCTAAAATTCTGGAAAAACACTCCAATACCAACTATAAACATGTGGATTTCAAATATGTTTGAAACATTACACCTAGAAGAGATAAGACTCCTCCTGGCAGGTAAACCAGAACACTTCCACCTGACGTGGTCTGCATTTATAGAATTATTACAAGTATAGGGTGCAAAAGTTTTTTTTTTTTAAACTGAGGTCAGGTAAAGGGGGATGAAAGCTGGAGAGTTGGTATATCCCATTTGTGTGATGCTTATAACAAAGTATTTGTTTTTCTCTTTTTTCCTCTTTCTCTTTTTTTTCTTCTTTAGGGTCTATCTCTTAATCCTTTCTTTTTAATTTCTTTTCTACAGGGTCTCTGTTCTTTCTTGTTGTCACGTTTTTACACCTTCACTATTTTCTTTCACTTTCTCTTTTTTCTTAATCTCAACCTTTCCTTTTTATCAGTGTAAAAAATGACGGAGTACATTAATTGTAATAAGATATACGTGATGAGTACTAATGTAATTGGTTGTAATGTAATGTACTTCTAATAAATAAAAATATAAAAAATATATATTTTTTTTAAAAACAGAATAATTTGATTAAAAGGGAGTTTTTTTTTAAATTGCGATTTTTTAAATGTAATCGAGATTCAGGATCCCATTGTGACATCATTGTAAAGCAGTCACGGGCAGGGCAAGTGGAAAAGTGGTTTGAAAAGTGATTTTTGTAAAGATGAAAATGTCAATAACATTACAGTCTGTTCGTATTGATGGAAATGTGTCAGATCGATAACAATCAGCACGGGAGCACCTCAAGGCTGCGTGCTCAGCCCCCTGCTGTACTCACTCTATACTCATGACGGCGTAGCCGATCATAGTGCAAACTCCACCATCAAGTTCGCTGACGACACCACTGTTGTGGGACGTATCACTGATGGGGTGAGTCAGAGTATAGAAGAGAGATCGAGCGACTGCCATATGGCGCCAGCACAATAACCTGGCCTTCAACACCAGCAAAACCAAGGAACTGATTGTGGATTTTGGAAGGAGAAGGATGGGGACCCGTTATATCAACGGGTCGATGAAATGATGGTTAAAAGGGTCAAGAGCTTCAAATTCCTGGGCATGCACATCTCTGAAGATCTTTCCTGGTTCGAGAACACTGTTGCAATTATTAAGAAAGCACATCAGCACCTCTACTTCCTGAGAAGATTACGGAGAGTCGGTTTGTCAAGGAGGACTCTCTCTAACATCTACAGGTGCACAGTAGAGAGCATGATGACTCTTTGCATCGTGGCTTGGTTCGGCAACTTGAGCGCCCTGGAGCAGAAAAGACTACAAAAAGTAGTAAACACTGCCCAGTCCATCATCGGCTCTGACCTCCCTTCCACTGAGGGGATCTATCGCAGTGGCTGCCTCAAAAAGGCTGTCAGTATCATCAAGGACCCGCACCATCCTGGCCACACACTCATCTCCCCACTACCTTCAGGTAGAAGGTACAGGAGCCTGAAGACTGCAACGACCAGGTTCAGGAATACCTACTTCCCCACAGCTTTCAGGCTATTAAACTCGGCTCGGACAAAACTCTGAACATTAATAGCTCATTATCTGTTTATTTGCACTTTATCAGTTTATTTATTCATGTGTGTATATATTTATATAATGGTATATGGACACACTGATCTGTTCTGTAGTCATGCCTACTATGTTCTGTTGTGCTGAAGCATAGCAAGAATTTAATTGTCCTATCAGGGAGCCATGACAATAAACTCTCTTGAATCTTGAATCTTAAATTACTAGACTAAGTGGGACCCGTTGGGTCCCATGTTCACACCGGAGCGCTGGTCCCCCAACGCAATATTCCACCTCTCCACCAATCCCAATATTGGTGACCAGTGGGGGAGGAAGGGGGGGGGCTTTCTGGAGCGCTAGTATGGGTGTTGTGGGCTGAAGGAACTTTTCCAGAGGGCTAGTATGGACATTGTGGGCCAAATGGATTCTTGGGGTGGCAGCTCAGTCACTAAAGCCTGATGTGCTGGCAGCACACTCACGGCTGCTGGGCTGGCAGTGGACTCACGGCTATTCCTTGAAATTCCATTTCAAACAGGGTGCAAGCCCACCAAATTCAAGTGCAGTTTCTGACCACTTCAAGCAGGGTGCAAGGCCACCAAATTCAAGTGCAGTTTCATACCACTTCAAGCAGGGTGCAAGGCCACCAAATTCAAGTGCAATTTCATACAACTTCAAGCAGGGTGCAAGTCCACCAAACTCAAGTGCAGTTTCATGCCACTTCAAACAGGGTGCAAGGCCACCAAATTCAAGTGCAGTTTCATACCACTTCAAGCAGGGTGCAAGGCCACCAAATTCAAGTGTAGTTTCATACCATTTCAAGCAGGGTGCAAGGCCACCAAATTCAAATGCAGTTTCATACCATTACAAGCAGGGTGAAACCACCATAAAACACAAAACACCACATAAACAGCACATAAACACTACACTCACAGTTCAGTAGACATTCAGTGTGTTCAGTTGATTCACAGCTCAGACAGTCGTGACCTCTCCCTCACCCATCTTGCAGAGACTGAGCCACGCCCACACTGCCCCACCCCCCACCCAAATGCATAGAAACAAACAAGATGAGAGATTTAGTAATATATAGACAGATAGATGTGCAGGGTAGGATTTTTTACACAGAGGGTGGTGATTGCCTGGAACGTACTGCCGGGGATGGTGGTTGAAGCAGATCGTTAGTGGCACTAAAAGACTTTTGGATAGGCAAATGGATATGCAGGACATGGAGGGATGTGGCTTATGTGCAAGTGGATAAGTGGATGTGATAAAGTATCCTTTATTGTCATTCAAACTTGTTAGTTTGAACAAAATTAAATACCTTGCAGTTATAACAGAGACTAAAATAACAGAACACACAATGAACACAGTTTAAGATCCATCACGGTGACTCCAGGCACCTCCTCACTGTGAAGGAAGGCAAAAGTGTGTTGAGTTTTGTTGGCAGTTATCCAGACATCATTTAGGTCCTGCCTTCACGTTCAGCACTGTCAATGTGGGCCGAAGGGCCTATTCGTATGCTGTATTGTTCTATGCTCTAAGAAATAAGTTTTGATAGACCAGAGAGAAAAATCTAACACAAAAACTTTAAATACCTGTTGCATTTCGAAGCTTCTGGTGTTTTATTTAGAAGTTATACACGAATGGATAACAACTTCATGAGCAGCCCCAGTTTAAATTACAATCTCAAGGGAAAAAAAGACACAAAACCTAAGAACAGATCAAAACTGGATAATCAGGGCTTGGAGGCTGTGTGTGATTTCTGACAAGAGAGACTCAAAACCGCCAATGGACAAACCGCATTTTTAACGAGTCTTACCTTCTACGACTTTCAAAAGCACACCTGAGAAATATATTTAATGATTCAGATTTTCCGAACTGTGGCAAAGCAAGGGCATTCAGCCCTGACCTCAAAGAAAGCTGCCCATGAAGATCAAGCGATCTGTGAGGCAAGCTCATTTTATCTGACAGTGGCTGCTGCTGGGCATGAGTTCCGAGCATCCAGCAGCCACACTGTCATCCAGCAAGCCCAGGAACCCAATTACACTAAGGTATTCTAACAGACAGCACGGAGCAAAGAGAAAGCACGATGTTTCTAAATGGGCCTCAGTGTGTTGAGTTTTGTTGGCAGTTATCCAGACATCATTCAGGTCTGGGATGATAATTCACAAATAACAATCCCAGCGGATTACCACGTGCTGGAAGTCCCAGCGGCACACTGGGTAGATCTGCTGCCTCACCTCGCCAGAAACTTAGCTTTGATCCTGACCTTCGGTGCTGTCAGTGTGGAGTTTGCACGTTCTCCCACTAACCACTTGGGCTTTCTCCTGTTTCACCCATATCCCAGATGTAAATACCTTAGTCTCACACAGGTTGAAGCATAAGCATCTTTATTGTCTAATTCATCAGCACATATGCAGTACATCACACGTTCAGTCTACTGCAGCTACTGCCAGGCAGCAGGCGAGTTCTTACACTATAAATCATATAATTAGGTGGAGTTATCATTACTAAGCATTCTGATTGGCTAACATGCAATAGTCAATCTACATCACTTCTTGTATAAATGAAAAAGCAATTAAGGAATTTCAAACTATAACGAGTAAATAATAATGGGGTTAAACATAATCGCCATATCTAATAGGTGGCTTGCTAACCCGCCCGGTCCTCGTAGGGTATGGGGCTGCCTCATCAACCTTTTCCTCCAAAAAGTTGGGGGCTGGGTTGGGTAAATCCGGGGGTCTGTGTGGAGAGGCCGCAGGGGAACTTGGGGTAGACCGTCGCGGGATCCCGGGGTGCCGGTTACAACAGGGGACGCAGGGACAAACCGACGCGGGGAGTGGGTGGACCCGGTAGCGGTAGGTGCTGGTACGGCTGCAACAGGTGTTGATTTAAACTTGAGCGGCGGGGCATCAAGACCCTGGGATGCCGGACGCCGTTCCTTCACAGGAAGGAGATGTTGACGGTTGCGTCTATAGAGGACACCATCGATTTCGACCAGGTATGAGCGTGGTTCCTTAGAGGGGCCGTGAATGTGTCCCAGTTTGGTATGTCCTTTATCTGTTTGCAGTCGTACCACGTGGCCTTGTATAAGAGGTTTAAGTGGTTTGCTGGTCTTATCATAACAGTGTTTCTGCGTGTCTCGATTAAACTGTACATGCTTTTGTATTACAGCAGGGGGGCAGACGTTTGGTCGTATCTGTTGCTGAGAGACAGGCAGTGGAGGGCGTGTCCGGCGGGACATCAGCCACAGGGCTGGAGAGCCTAGATTGTTATCTCTTGCAATGTTTCGCAGGTTCAGCAGGTCCAGGTAGACGTCAGGTTTAGCCAGATAGGAATGCCCCATGACTTGTTTTGCGCTCCGAACAGCACGCTCGGCAAGTCCATTGGACTGTGAGTATGCCGGGCTGCTGGTGACATGTTGGAAGTTCCACCATTTTACAAAGTCTTTAAACTTTTGGCTGGTGAATTGAGTTCCGTTGTCAGTCTGAAGGCGAACTGGTATCCCCATGCACAGAAAAGTGTATTTTCAGCTTTTAGATCACAATTTCTGAAGTAATCGTTAGCAGAAAGTCAATTTCAAACCAGTTAGAGTATGTCCACTAACACAAGGTAGTGTTTTCCGTGCCATTCGAAGATATCGGCAGCCACTGATGACCATGGTAGAGAGGGAGCTGGCTGGGATAGGAGGGGCTGCTTCTGCTGATGTGGTGACTGACTGTTGCAGATCGTGCACGATTCTGCTTTCTCACTTATGTACTTGGTCATCCCGGGCCAGTAGATCATTTCCTTGGCTCGTTTTAGGGTAGCTTCCGTGCCTGGTGACCTCCGTGGATTTCCTCATAGTACTCATTTTGCAAGGTTGGGAGAATGACTGCCTTGACAATTATTCCATCCTGTAACACTAGTTCGTCACGGACCAGGAAGTAGGGTTGTATTTCAAACGGGGTGCCTGACTGCTTGTTTGGCCACCCGCCTCTTATGACGGAGGTCAGCAGCTGTGAGGTTTTGTCTGCAGCTGTGTGTTCGGCAAGGCGGCGCAGGCGATCAGTGGGCATGAACGAGACCTTCAGGACAGAGAATTCGTCCTGTTCAAACGGGTGTCGTTCGCTGGTGGTGCGCGGGGCTCTGGAGAGCGTGTCCGCGATGTGCATGTCTTTACCTTTTTTGTAGACAATGCGGAAGTCAAACCGTTGTAACTGCATCATCATTCGTTATAGTCGAGCTGGGGCAGCATGGATAGGCTTGCTCAGGATGGTGACTAGTGGCTGATGGTCTGTTTCGTCCGTGAAGGTTTTGCCAAAATTGAAGTCTTTAAATTTTGAACAGGCAAAAACCACGGCGAGCAGTTCCTTCTCTCTCTGAGAATAGCGTTGTTCAGTTTCAGTCAGGATGCGTAAGAAATGGGCATCACGTCGCCGTCGAAGGATGTTTGTAGGCATGCTGCGCCTAGCCCATAATGGGATGCATCGCAGGTGATAGTGACTGGCAGATTGAGATTGAAGTACGCCAGTGCAGGTGCGCTGGCTAGCTTTAATTTTAACGTCTCGAAAGCCCTTTGGTGTTGTGGGTACCAAGACCATGCATTGTCCTTGTGGGTCAGTTGTCGTAAGGGAGCAAAAAGTTCACTGAGGTTGGGAATAAACTTGCCCAAGTAATTGACCATGCCGAGAAATCGTTGTAAGCTGGTGACGTCGGTTGGGACCGGCAGCTCGTTGATGGATGCAGTCTCTAGTGGATCAGGTTTTAATCCGTTGCTGGTGAACACGAGACCGACGTATGTGACTTCGGAGACTCTGAACTTACATTTCAGAGGGTTGAGTTTCAGATTAATGTCTCTGGCACAGTTCAATATCTTTTTCAGGTTGGCATCATGTTCGGTCAAATCTCGACCGTATACTAGGATGTCGTCAACAATGATGGCACATGGATATTCTGCGAATAGTTCCATTGCGCACTGAAAGACTTTGCTAGCAGAGTTGATACCAAAGGGAATTATTGAAAACCTGTAGCGGCCGAACGGGGTGGCAAAAGTTGTTAGGGCAGATGATGCTCGGTCCAACGGGATTTGCCAGAAAGAGCTTTTGGCATCGAGGACTGAGAACACCGTTGCATTACCAATCTGTGCCACTACATCCTCAGTGGTTCTCATCGGATAGTGTTGGCGTTTAATTGCTGTGTTCAAATCTTCAGGATTGATGCAGATGCGTAATTGTTTCTTATCTTTTTTTGTGGTTACGACCATAGTGGAGACCCAGTCCGAGGGTTCACTGACCTCGGCAATGACTCCAATGGAGATCATATGCTTGAGTTCGGTGTGTATTTTCTCCCGCGTGCCATGAGGGACGCGGTGAGGTGCACAAACTATTGGGATGACCGTATGATCTACAGTGATCTTGTATATAGTAGGCAGTTTGCCAAGTTTGTCGTCAAATAAGTCTTTAAAGTTGGATAGCAGCTGTTGTGTTGGTTCCTCTGTCAAACAGAGTTTGTGGACAGCACGCCCGAAATAAACCAGGCCCAGGTCGTGGTATGCATTGATGCCAAGCAAAGTTTCTGAGTTTGGTTGGACAATGTAGAAGATTAGGTTTTTTGTCTGCTCGTTGACAGTGCACTTTAAATCAGCTTTACCCAACGGGTGAAGAATTTCCCCCCCGTAAGCATGTAGGGTGGAGGAGTCCTTTTTCATGAGTTCAGTGGTTCTTATCTTGTTGAAGTCTTTGCATGACATAACGTTTACTCTGGCGCCGGTGTCGACTTTGACATTCAAGGATTTGTTATTGATTATCATGGTCACTGCAGGATCAATCAGTTTTCCTGGGGAGCGCAGGTTTAGGGAGAGTACGATAGAATCAGTGTCTGTGTTATCAGAATCGTTCCCGTGGGAAACATCGTCTTGTTCTTGGGAATCAGAATCAGACGTCTCTTGTTGAATCAGGTGCAGATTTGTCCTTGAAGCAGTGCTCCCACGGGACCGACAACAATTTGCAGAGTGGTTGAGTTTCTTGCATTTATGACATGGGCAACGCAGAATTAGCGCCCCCTAGAATGGAAATAGTTGCAGTTTGGGCATCTCGTGGCAGGCATATTTGGATCTTTGCGGGACACATTAAAAAATTTCTGCGGAGAATAGTTATCTAGGTTCACATTATGTTGCTGTTGAGGACTTGTGCTGTCAAAATCAGCCAGTGGGGCTACAGTTTCTGCCATTCGACATGCATGAATGGCTTGCTCTAAAGTCAGTTCAGCGTTCCGCAGCAATTCAGCTCTTAGCTTGCGGTCGCTCATTCCCCCCACTATTTTATCTCACACGAGCTAATTTGTCAACTCACCAAAGCGGCACTGTGAGCTGATGTGTCTTAGGTCGCTGATAAATCGTTCCACTGGCTCGTCAGCCTGTTGCTGTCGGGCAAAAAATCTTGTTCTCTCAAGTATGCGATTCAATGGCAGGTCACAGTTCTCTAAACTTTCTCCGCTGGACCGCTGGGTTGTCGATAGTCTCAGCTGGCACAACTACCAGACCGTTCGCGTCGAGGTGTGCTGGTACGAATTCAAAGAGTCAGCGAAGATCATAGCTTCCGGACCCGCTAGATTGAACAGTAGCGATGTCTTTAGGTCATCGGGGTCGTTTCGGTGAACGATACGGATATAATGAGCGTAGTCTCGCTCAAACATTCGCCAGCGCTCGGCTATATCAGAATCAAACACGAGCGGGCTTGGCTTTCGACAAGAGTTAGCCATGTCGTCAAAACCACTCACAAATAAAAACTGATAAACAAAATAAATCGCGGTAAACAAACGCGGGCTAGACCCAATTTTCTGACACCATGTAAATACCTTAGTCTCACACAGGTTGAAGCATAAGCATCTTTATTGCCTAGTTCATCAGTACATATGCAGTACATCACACGTTCGGTCTACTGCAGCTACTGCCAAGCAGCAGGCGAGTTCTTACACTATAAATCATATAATTAGGTGGTTATAATTACTAAGCATTCTGATTGGCGAACATGCAATAGCCAATCTACACCAGAGATGTGTGGGTTTGTAAGTAAATTGGCCTGTGTAAATTGCCCATAATAAGTAGGGAGTAGATGACAAAGTGTGATGAAGTAGAATTAGTGTGAACAGATTATCGATGGTCAGCGTGGACTCGGTGGGCCGAAGGGCCTGTTTCTATGCTGTATCTCTAAGCAAAACAAAACCATATGGGCTTCCTCTGAGTGCTAATTTTCCTCCAGCATCCCTTAGAAACGTACATAGCTGTTAATTGTAATTTTTACATTCGAGAGACCGCATATGCTCCATCAACTCTTCAAGAACTTTCAATTCTAAGACACCCATTGCCTCATCTTTACCAGTCCCTTTACACCTCCATCTCCACCAGGAAAGTCACAATGCCCTCCAGATCTTCCTTGAACACAGACCTAATCAATTCCCCTCTACCAACACTCCTCCACCTGATGGCACCCTCAACAGACTCCTCTCCCTTTCTTTAAGTTAAAGGTGTAGCCATGGGCATTTGCATAGGTCTCAGCTATGCTTGCTTTTTTGTTGGTTACATCAATTGGTCTTTGATCCAAAACATACATCAGACCTATCCCCCAACTCTTTCTCCACTACATCGACGATTGCATTGGGGCTGCCTCCTGCACCCGTGCAGAATTCGTTAACATCATTAACTTTACCGCTAACTTCCATTCTGCCCTCAAATTCACTTGGACTATCTCTGACATCTCTCTCCACTTTCTTGATCTCCCTGTCTCCATCACAGGGGACAGACAATCGACTGACATCTACTATAAACCCATCGACTCCCACAGTTAGTAAACACACCTCCTCCCACTTTGCTTTCAATTTCTTAGTCTCCGCATTATCTGCTCCCAAGATGAGGCTTTCCATTCTTGGACATCTGAGATATCCTCTTCTTTCAGTAAATGTTGTTTCCTCCCTGATGATGTAGATGGATCCTTTACCTCTCTGTCCATTAGTTTATTTTGGCTCCATGTTCGGCACAGACATTGTGGGCTGAAGGGTCTGTTGCTCTGCTATACCTTTCTACATTCTATGTTCTATGACTTCTTTTTTCCATGATAGGGGTTTCAAAGACAAAGGTTTAAGATGAGAAGAAGTCTGAAGAGGATTTGAGTGGTAACATATAACACAGGCCCACAAAGTCCATGCTGAACATGATGCCGAGATAAACTAATCTCATTTGCCTGCACAAGATTTATATCCCTCATTCGAACGTACAAAGCATGATTATTACATTTGCAGATGACACTAAAATGGATGGTATCGCAGATAGCGAAGATGGTTATCAAACATTACCGCAGAATCTTGATCAGTTAGGCAAGTGTGCTGAGGAACGGGTTCATGGAGTTTAATGAAAATGTGCAATGTGTCACATTTTAAGACGTCAAACCAGGGCAGGACCTTCAGAGAAAAATGGCCAGACTTTGGGGAATGTTGCAGAGCAGAGGGGATCTAGGAGTGCGGGTATATAATTCCCATGTCACAGATGGATAGGAATTTGGAATATTGTGTTCAGTTTTAGTCACCCTGCTGGAAGAAGGATGTTATTAATCTGGAGAGCGTGCAGAGAACATTCACGAGGGTTTTACCAGGACGTGACGACCTGAGCTGCAGGGAGAGGTTGGGAAGACGGACTTTATTCTTTGGAGCGCAGGAGGCTGATGGACGATCTATTAGAGGTGTATAAAATCATGAGAGGTGAAAATCATTTACTCAGTGTAGGAGAATCATGAACCAGAGGACATGTTTTAGAGGTGAAAGATTTAATAAGAACCCGAGGAGCAACTTTTTCACATAGTGGGTGGTGGGTATATGGAACGAGCCACCAGAGGAAGTAGTTGAGGCAATGAGAAACATAGAAACATTTTTCTTAAAAGTGCAGGAGTAGGCCATTCGGCCCTTCAAGCCAGCAATCAATATGATCATGGCAGATCATCTAAAATCAGTACCCCGTTCCTGCTTTTTCCCCATATCCCTTGATTCCTTTGGCCCTAAGAGCTATATCTGGTGGCTAGTTAAATGTAGTTGTTTGTGTTTTTTTATACTGTTTTTAACTGTGTATATGTGGGGGGCGGGGGGAGGGGGAAACTTTTTAAAAAATCTCTTCCCTGCACGGGTGACCCGACCTTTTCCCTGTCGGGTCTCCGTTGTCGTTGGGGCCTAGCTCCGTGGAGCGGCCTCCGACCGGGACGACCTGGGGGCTCCAGTCGCGGAGCCTGCGGAGCTGCAGACTTACCATCGTGAGGCTGGCCGGCCTCGGAGCGCTGCTGCGGCCCGACTCCGGAGCTCCAGCTCCAGCTGCAGACCTGTGGACTGTGAGATCGGGAGCTCGCGGGTCCGGGTGGGTGACCGCTTTCCGGAGCTCGCGCAACGCAACTTCTCCCGCCCGTGTCGCGGGGTTGGAACGACCTGGAGCGGGGCCGTAAATCGCCCAGCGCGGCTTTAATGGCCGCCGGACATTCCAGCGCCCGCCGGGGGCTCCAACTTGTGACTTTTGGGCCCGGAGCGAGGCCATACACCACCCGGCGTGGCCTCAACGGCCGTGGGACTTAACATTGCCCGCCTGGGGCTTCAACATCGGGAGAAAAATGGTGCAGGGGAGAGAAAAGACTTTGCCTTCCATCACAGTGAGGAGGAGATTCACTGTGATGGATGTTTTTCTGTAAATTGAATTGTTTGTGTGTCGTGTAGGAATTGTTTTGTTTGTATGGCTGTGGAAACGGAGTTTCGTTTGAGCCTCTTTGAGGTTCAAATGACAAGAATAAAATCTAATCTAATCTAATCTAATATCTAACTGTCTCTTGAAAACATCTAGTCAATTGGCCTCCACTGCCTTCTGTGGCAGAGAATTCCGCAGATTCACAACTCTCTGGGTGAAGAAGTTTTTCCTCATCTCAGTCCTAAATGGCCTACCCCTTATTCTTAAACTGTGACACCTGGTTCTGGACTCCCCCAACATTGGGAACATTTTTCCTGCATTTAGCCTGTTCAATCTTTAAGGAATGTTATATGTTTCTATAAGATCCCCTCTCATCCTTCTTAAATTCCAGTGAATACAAGCACAGTCGACCCATTCTTTCATCATATGTCAGTCCCGACATCCCGGGCATTAACTTGGTGAACCTACGCTGCACCCCCTCAATTGCAATAATGTCCTTCCTCAAATTAGGAGACCAAAATTGCACACAATACTCCAGGTGCGGTCTCACCAGGGTCCTGTACAACTGCAGTAGGACCTCCTTGTTCCGAAACTCAAATCCTCTCTCAATGAAGGCCAACATGCTATTAGCTTTCTTCACTGCCTGCTGTACCTGCATTCTTACTTTCAATGACTAATGTACAAGCACACCCAGGTTCCATTGCACTTCCCCTTTGCCTAATCTGACACCATTCAGATAATAATCTGTCTTCCTGTTCTTGCCACCAAAGTGGATAACCTCACATTTATACACATTATACTGCATCTGCCAAGCATCTGCCCACTCACCCAACCTATCCAAGTCACCCTGTAGCCTCATAGCATCCTCATTGCAGCTCACACTGCCACCCAGCTTTGTGTCATCCGCAAACTTGGACATTTAATTCACTCGTCTAAATCGTTAATATGTTTTCTAAGTAACTGGGGTCACAGCCCCGAGCGTTGCGGCACCCCACTAGCCACTGCCTGCCATTCTGAAAAGGACCCATTAATTCCTATTCTTTGCTTCCTGTCTGCCAACCAGTTCTCTATCCATGTCAATATCCTACCCCAATAGCATGGGTTCTAATTTTGCACGCTAATCTCTTGTGTGGGACCTTGTCCACAAGAAAGTCCAGATACACCACATCCACTGGCTTTCCTTTATCCATTCTACTGGTTACACCCTCAAAAAATTCCAGAAGATTAGATAAGCATGATTTTCTCTTCATAAATCCATGCTGACTTTGACTGATCCCGTCACTGCTTTCCAAATGTGCTGCTATAACATCTTTAATAATCGACTCAAGCATCTTCCCCACTACTATTGTAAGGCTAATTGGTCTATAATTCCCCGTTTTCTCTCTCCCTCCTTTCTTAAAAAGTGGGGTTACATTGGCTACCCTCCAGTCCACAGGAATTGATCCAGAGTCGAGAGAACATTGGAAAATGATCACCAATGCATCTACGATTTCTAGGGCCAACTCATTGAGTACTCTGGGATGCAGACCATCAGGCACTGGGGATTTATCTGCCTTCAGTCCCAATAGTTTGCCCAACACCATTACCTGACTAATGTGGATTCCCTTCAGATCCTCCCTCCCACTAGATCCTCAGTCCCCTAGTATTTCTGGGAAATTATTTGTGTCTTCCTTAGTGTAGACAGAACCAAAGTACTCATTTAGTTGTTCTGCCATTTCTTTGTTTCCCATTATAAATTCACCTGTCTCTGATTTTAAGGGACCTACATTTGTCTTCACTTTTTTTTCCTTTTTACAGATCTAAAGAAGTCCGTTTTTATATCCCCCACAAGCTGTCTTTCATGCTCTCCCCCCCCCCCTCTTAATTAACCCCCTTGTCTTCCTCTGTTCAGTTCGAAATTTCTCCCAGTCTTGCAGTGTGCTGCTTCCTCTTGCCAATCTATATGCCTTTTCCTTGGATTTAACACTATCCTTGATTTCTCTCGTTAGCCACAGTTGAGCTGTTTTATTTTTTCGCCAGACAGCAATGAACAATTTTTGGAGTTCATCCAAATCTTTAAATCTTTGCCATTGCATCTCCACCGTCAACCCTTTAAGTATAATTTGCCAATCTATCCTAGCCAATTCCCATCCCATACCTTCAAAGACTCCTTTCTTTAGGTTCAGGACCCTAGTCTCTGAATTAACCTTGTCACTTTCCATCCTAATGCAGAATTCTACCATATTATGGTCACTGTTGCCCAAGGAGCTTTGCACAACAAGATCGCTAACTAATCCTTCCTCCTTACACAATACCCAGTCTAGGATGGCTTGTTCTCTGGTCGGTTCTTCTGCATATTGGTTTAAAAAACCATCCCGTATAAATTCCAGGAAATCCCCCTCCTCAGCGCAGCTTTCAATTTGGTTGACCCAATCTATATGTAGATTAAAGTCACCCATGATAACTTCTGTACCTTTGCTACACATATCCCTAATTTCCTGCTTGATGCTATCCCCAACCTCCCTACTGCTGTTTAGTGGTCTGTATACAACACCAACAAGTGTTTTCTGCGCTTGGCTGTTTCACAATTCTACCCATACCGATTCTACAGCATTCAAGTTAACAAGCTAAGTACTATAACAACTTATAAAATAAATTTGGACGGGTACATGGACAGGAAAGAGGGATATGGGCCAAACACAGGTAGGTGGGACTAGCATAGATGGGGCATCTTGGTTGATGAAATTGGGCCGCAGGGCCTGTTTCCATGCTGTTTGATTCTATGACTCCATAAAAGGAATGGCAGTGGATCAAGAAAGCAGCTCATCACCACATTTTCCAGAGCAATTAGGGATGAACAACAAACGCTAACTTTGCCAGCTAAGCCATAATTCACAAATTGAATTATAAAACAGTTCCTGCTGATTTTCGACCACTTAATTCCAGATACCTTTCATGCGGACCAACGGACACTGACAGCATTTCAATCACGGAGGAAGTGCTGGGGAAACCGTCAGAACACCGTGGATTTCACTGGGGACTGCTTGCAGATTCAGAGGCAAAGGGGATGCTAAGTTATCTTCTCTACAATTATACCGTACTTTTAGACGCATTTTATTTTGTTAGTTTAGTTTAGAGATACAGCGTGGAAACCGTGTTTGCACCAACCAGCGATCTCCGCACACTAACACTATCCTACACACACTTGGGCCAATTTACATTTATACCAAGCCAATTAACCTACAAACCTCTTGTATATCTTTGGTGTGGGAGGAAACCAAAGATCTCGGGGAAAACCTACACAGGTCACAGGGAGAACGTACAAACTCCGTACAGACAGCATGCAAAGTCAGGATCGAACCCGGGTCTCTGGCGCTGTAAGGCAGCAACTCTATCTCTGAGTCAGTAATCTTATTTAAACTTAGTTTCATTTAGTTTAGAGGTACAGCGTTGAAACGGGCCTGTCGGCCACTGATTCCACGTTGACCATTGATCCCTGTACACTACCACTATCCTACACACTAGGGACAAATTACAATTTATACCAAAGCCAAATTAACCTACAAACCTGTATGTCTTTGGAGTGTGGGAGGAAATCGGAGCACCCGGAGAAAACCCACGCAGATCATGGGGAGAACGTACTAACTCCATACAGACAGCATCCGTATTCAGGATTGAACACGGGTTTCTGGCGCTGTAAGGGAGCAGCTCTACCGATGAGCCCGTGGCCGAACCTTTTCTAAAAATTAATTATAATTATTCTTAATTACGTACTTCAATTTAAACACGTTTTACATGTCCCTGAATATCAGGTGGTATTGAAGTGACCCAACGGTTTCACCGCTGGCACGGTGTTGCTCCCAGTTTGCCATCTGCCACAGATTGTCGGTAACCAACTGGCTAAATATGGCAGCCACATCCGGCCCAGGTGTGTGTGGATGTGGGGACGGTGATCAGCAATTCCAGGTGGTGGATCTCGTCCGGCAAGATCCAACATATCCTCTGCACCAGAGGACATAGGTTTAAGGTGAAGGGGGAAAGATTTTATAGGAGCCAGAGGGGTAACTTTTTAACACAAGAGGTAGTGGGTGTATGGAACGAGCTGCCGGAGTAGGTAGTTGAGGCAGGGACTATCGCAACATTTAAGAAACATTTAGACAGGTACAGGGATAGGGCAGGTTTAGAGGAATATGGGCCAAACGCGGGCAGACGTGATTAGTGTAGATGGGACATGTTGGTCGGTGTGGGCAAGTTGGGCTGAAGGGCCTGATTCACTGTGCTGAGAAATAACAGAACCATAAAGAAATATTCCAAGTGTATCATTTTTTTGAAGTATCAAATTCCATTATATTTTCAAACATTCGTGCAATGGAATTACCTCCAGAAACACAAAATTAGATTTTGGGGAGGCGAAGAGTTTGCCAAGCAGTAACGCTGAGTTTGACATGAAAACTCATTTGCAGCTCACAAAACAAAACTTTTTTTTAAAATCACAATATTTAATAGCAAGAATACTTCATACTTCAGTGGATTTCAAACATGATGGGCACCGCACATCTTGAGGAAATGTGATTCCTCCTAATAGATAAATCAGACCAATTCTTAACGAGTTGGTCTCCATTTATCGATTTTTTGGAAGCATATGGTGCAACAAAATCGTAGAAATTAACTGTTTCAGGAATGGGTGAAGGATGGTCAAGAATATAAATAACGATCTCCTTAATTTCTTACTCTTTACTCTACTCTTTCTCTTTCTCTCTTCTTTTCTTTTCTTTTCCTCTTTCCCCCCCTTGTTTCCTTTTCACACACCATATATCACACGTTTTTCTATCTTTTATTATCTTTTTCTCTTTCATAAAAAAATATATATTTTTTAAAAACTTCATACTTCAGAACTAGTTCAAATGTTCACCACATCTACAGATTTAATTTGCCTGCAGTGGATAAGACTGCAAAGTGCAGAGCCTGTGGAGAAAGGGTGAAGCCCTGTCACCAACTTGGGGACATCAATGTTAAACCACTCATGCAGAATTTCCAACATAATTTAGTCTGAAGAAGGGTCTCGACGAAACTAAGCTAAGCCATAATTCACAAATTGAATTATAAAACAGTTCCTGCTGATTTTCGACCACTTAATTGGACGAGAATCCCAGAAACGTCACCCATTCCTTCTCTCCAGAGATGCTGCCTGTCCCGCTGAGTTACTCCAGCTTTTTGTGTCTATCTTCTATCATTTAGGTTGAGGTGTATTACTATCATATGTACTGAGCTGCACTGAAAAGCTTTGTTTTGCATGCTATCTAATCAAATCAGATAATACTATACATAAATACAATCAAGTCAAACTCAAACTTGGAGCGGTTGCAGTGGGAGGAGTAACGTCCGAGCGGTGAGTTTAAAACCCGATCGCGGGGCTTTGCTTTACAGAGGCCCAGGAGCCGTTGGAGCGGTTGCAGTGCGAGGAGTTACGTCCGAGCGGTGAGTTTAAAACCCGACCGCGGGGCTTTGCTTTACAGAAGCCCAGGAGCCGTTGGAGCAGTCGCAGAGGGAGGAGCCCAAATCTGTAACGTTCCAACGTTCCATTCGCATTTCAAAACAAGTGGGCTTGAGGAAGCCGCTGATTGGTCGAAGCGGACATGAGGGAGCAGCTGATTGGGAGTCAGATCCCTGCTCATTTCTTCAAGCAGTTTGTATTGTATTGCATTGTACTTTGTATTGTATCCAGGGTAAGGGGGGAGTATGAGGGCCAGGGCAGTTTACTGTTCTGGATGTCAGATGTGGGAGGTCAGGGAGTCTGATAGCCTTCCAGACGTCCACATCTGCGCCAGGTGCATCGAGATGGGGCTCCTCAGGGACCGTATTAGGAACCTGGAGCAGCAGCTCGATAACCTCCGTCTGGTCAGGGAGAGCGAGGAGGTAATAGAGAGGAGTTACAGAGAGGTGGTCACTCCAAGACCTCGGGAGGCAGACAAGTGGATCACGGTTAGGACGGGCAAGGGGCAGAGGCAGGGACTAGAGAGTACCCCGGTGGCTGTACACCTTGACAATAAGTACTCCTGTTTGAGTACTGTTGGGGGGGGACAGCCTACCTGGGGGTAGGAACAGCGGCCGGGCCTCCGGTACAGGGACCAGCCCTGTTGCTCAGAAGGGTAGGGAAGAGACGAGGGCGGTAGTAATAGGGGACTCTATAGTTAGGGGGTCGGATAGGCGATTCTGTGGACGCAGTCAGGAGACCCGGATGGTAGTTTGCCTCCCTGGTGCCAGGGTCTGGGATGTGTCTGAACGTGTCCAAGATATCCTGAAATGGGAGGGAGAGGAGCCTGAGGTCGTGGTACATATAGGTACCAATGACATAGGTAGAAAAAGAGAAGAGGTCCTGAAAGGAGGATTTAGGGAGTTAGGAGGAGTGTTAAGGAGAAGGACCGCAAAGGTAACAATCTCAGGATTACTGCCTGTGCCACACGACAGTGAGAGTAGGAATTGAGCAAGGTGGAGGATTAATGCGTGGCTGAAGGACTGGTGCAGAGGGCAGGGATTCATAGATACATAGATACATAGAAAATAGGTGCCAGAGTAGGCCATTCAGCCCTTCGAGCCTGCACCGCCATTCAATATGATCATGGCTGATCATCCAACTCAGTATCCCGTACCAGCCTTCTCTCCATACCCCCTGATCCCTTTAGCCACAAGGGCCACATCTAACTCCCTCTTAAATATAGCCAATGAACTGGCCTCAACTACCCTCTGTGGCAGAGAGTTCCAGAGATTCACCACTCTCTGTGTGAAAAAGTTTTTCCTCATCTCGGTCTTAAAGGATTTCCCCCTTATCCTTAAGCTGTGACCCCTTGTCCTGGACTTCCCCAACATCGGGAACAATCTTCCTGCATCTAGCCTGTCCAACCCCATAAGAATTTTGTACGTTTCTATAAGATCCCCTCTCAATCTCCTAAATTCTAGCGAGTATAAGCCAAGTCTATCCAGTCTTTCTTCATATGAAAGTCCTGACATCCCAGGAATCAGTCTGGTGAACCTTCTCTGCACTCCCTCTATGGCTATAATGTCCTTCCTCAGATTTGGAGACCAAAACTGTACGCAATACTCCAGGTGTGGTCTCACCAAGACCCTGTACAACTGCAGTAGAACCTCCCTGCTCCTATACTCAAATCCTCTTGCTATGAAGGCCAACATACCATTCGCTTTCTTCACTGCCTGCTGCACCTGCATGCCTACTTTCAATGACTGGTGTACCATGACACCCAGGTCTCGCTGCATCTCCCCATTTCCTAATCGGCCACCATTTAGATAATAGACTGCCTTCCCGTTTTTGCCACCAAAGTGGATAACCTCACATTTATCCACATTATACTGCATCTGCCAAACATTTGCCCACTCACCCAGCCTATCCAAGTCACCTTGCAGTCTCCTAGCATCCTCCTCACAGCTAACACTGCCCCCCAGCTTAGTGTCATCCGCAAACTTGGAGATGTTGCTTTCAATTCCCTCGTCCAGATCATTAATATAAATTGTAAATAGCTGGGGTCCCAGCACTGAGCCTTGCGGTACCCCACTAGTCACTGCCTGCCATTGTGAAAAGGACCCGTTTACTCCTCTTTGCTTCCTGTTTGCCAGCCAGTTCTCTATCCACATCAATACTGAACCCCCAATACCGTGTGATTTAAGTTTGTATCCTAATCTCTTATGTGGTACCTTGTCGAAAGCCTTCTGAAAGTCCAGATACAACATATCCACTGGTTCTCCCCTATCCACTCTACTGTTACATCCTCGAAAAATTCTATAAGATTCGTCAGACACGATTTACCTTTCGTAAATCCATGCTGACTTTGTCCAATGATTTCACCACTTTCCAAATGTGCTGCTATCCCATCTTTAATAACTGACTCTAGCAGTTTCCCCACTACCGATGTTAGACTAACTGGTCTGTAATTCCCCGTTTTCTCTCTCCCTCCCTTCTTAAAAAGTGGGGTTACGTTTGCTACCCTCCAATCCTCAGGAACTACTCCAGAATCTAAGGAGTTTTGAAAAATTATCACTAATGCATGCACTATTTCTGGAGCTACTTCCTTAAGTACTCTGGGATGCAGCCTATCTGGCCCTGGTGATTTATCGGCCTTTAATCCATTCAATTTACCCAACACCACTTCCCGACTAACCTGGATTTCACTCAGTTCCTCCATCTCCTTTGACCCGCGGCCCCCTGCTATTTCCGGCAGATTATTTATGTCTTCCTTAGTGAAGACGGAACCAAAGTAGTTATTCAATTGGTCCACCATATCCTTGTTCCCCATGATCAATTTACCTGTTTCTGACTGCAAGGGACCTACATTTGTTTTAACTAATCTCTTTCTCTTCACATATCTATAAAAACTTTTGCAGTCAGTTTTTATGTTCCCTGCCAGTTTCCTTTCATAATCTATTTTCCCTTTCCTAATTAAGCCCTTTGTCCTCCTCTGTTGGTCTCTGAATTTCTCCCAGTCCTCTGGTATGCTGCTTTTTCTGGCTAATTTGTACGCATCATCTTTTGCTTTGATACTATCCCTAATTTCCCTTGTTATCCACGGATGCACTACCTTCCCTGATTTATTCTTTTGCCAAACTGGGATGAACAATTTTTGTAGTTCATCCTTGCAGTCTTTATATGCCTTCCATTGCATATCCACCGTCAACCCTTTTAGAACTAATTGCCAGTCAATCTTGGCCAATTCACGTCTCATACCCTCAAAGTTACCTTTCTTTAAGTTCAGAACCGTTGTTTCTGAATTAACAATGTCACTCTCCATCCTAATGGAGAACTCAACCATATTATGGTCACTCTTGCCCAAGGGGGCACGCACAACAAGACTGCTAACTAACCCTTCCTCATTACTCAATACCCAGTCTAGAATAGCCTGCTCTCTCGTTGGTTCCTCTGCATGTTGGTTTAGATAACTATCCCGCATACATTCCAAGAAATCCTCTTCCTCAGCACCCCTGCCAATTTGATTCACCCAATCTATATGTAGATTGAAGTCACCCATTATAACTGTTTTGCCTTTGTTGCACGCATTTCTAATTTCCTGTTTGATGCCATCCCCAACTTCACTGCTACTGCTAGGTGGCCTGTACACAACACCCACCAGCGTTTTCTGCCCCTTAGTGTTTCGCAGCTCTACCCATACCGATTCCACATCCTCCAAGCTAATGTCCTTCCTTTCCACTGCGTTAATCTCCTCTCTAACCAGCTACGCTACCCCACTTCCTTTCTCTCTATCCCTCCTGAATATTGAATATCCCTGGATGTTCAGCTCCCAGCCTTGGTCACCCTGGAGCCATGTCTCCGTGATCCCAACTATATCATAATCATTAATTGCTATCTGCACGTTCAACTCATCCACCTTATTACGAATGCTCCTTGCATTGAGACACAAAGCCTTCAGGCTTGTTTTTACAACGCTCTTACCCCTTATACAATTATGTTGAAATGTGGCTCTTTTTGATTTTTGCCCTGGATTTGTCTGCCTGCCACTTTTACTTTTCACCTTGCTACCTATTGCTTCCGCCCGCATTTTACACCCCTCTGTTTCTCTGCTCACCCATTTAAGAACCCCACCACCTCTTATTCTCTGTTTATTATTGTTTTCTTCTTTCCCCCCTACATGTTGGGTCTGAGTGCTTTCCTTCTCTGCCTCCTGCCTCACACACTGTCTAATAGCATTCTCTATTTGAATCCCTCCCCCCAACCATTCTAGTTTAAAGTCTCCCCAGTAGCCTTTGCAGATCTCCCCGCCAGGATATCGGTCCCCCTCAGGTTCAAGTGCAACCCATCCTTTTTGTACAGGTCGAACCTTCCACAAAAGAGGTCCCAATGATCCAGAAATTTGAATCCCTGCCTTCTGCACCAGTCCTTCAGCCACGCATTTATCCTCCACCTCGCTCCATTCCTACTCTCACTGTCGCGTGGCACAGGCAGTAATCCCGAGATTGTTACCTTTGCTGTCCTTCTCTTTAACTCCCCTCCTAACTCCCTAAATTCTCATTTCAGGACCTCTTCTCTTTTTTTACCTATGTCATTGGTACCTATATGTACCACGACCTCGGGCTCCTCTCCCTGCCCTTTCAGGATATCTTGGACACGTTGAGACACATCACAGACCCTGGCACCAGGGAGGCAAACTACCATCCGGGTCTCCCGACTGCGTCAGCAGAATAGCCTGTCTGACCCCCTAACTATAGAGTCCCCTATTAGTATTGCCCTCCTCTTCTTTTCCTTACCCTTCTGAGCAACAGGGCCGGTCTCTATACCGGAGGCCCGGCCGCTGTCGCTACCCCCAGGTAGGCTGTTCACCCCAACAGTGCTCAAACAGGAGTACTTATTGTCAAGGTGTACAGCCACCGGGGTACTCTCTAGTCCCTGCCTGTGCCCCTTGCCTCTCCCAACCGTGATCCACTTGCCTGCCTCCTGTGGTGTTGGAGTGACCACATCCCTGTAATTCCTCTCAATGACTTCCTCGCTCTCCCTGACCAGACGGGGGTCATCGAGCTGCTGCTCCAGGTTCCTAATACGGTCCATTAGGAGCTGCATCTCGATACACCTGGCGCAGATGTGGACGTCTGGATCATTCAAGTTACTGGATCATTGGTACCTCTTTTGGGGAAGGTGTGACCTGTACAAAAAGGACGGGTTGCACTTGAACCCGAGGGGGACCAATATCCTGGCGGGGAGGTTTGCAAAGGCTACTGGGGAGACTTTAAACTAGAACGGTTGGGGGGAGGGACTCAAATAGAGAAAGCTAGTAGACAGTGTGTGAGGCAGAAGGCAGAGAAGGGAAGCACTCAGACCCAACATGTAGGGGGGAAAAGAAGAAAAAAATAATAAACAGAGAATAAGAGGGGTTGGGTTTCTTAAATGTGTGAGCAGAGAGACAGAGGGGTGTAAAATGAGGGTAGAAGCAATAGGTAGCAAGGTGAAAAGTAAAGGTGGCAGGCAGACAAATCCAGGGCAAAAATCAAAAAGTGCCACTTTTCAACATAATTGTATAAGGGGTAAGAGCATTGTAAAAACAAGCCTGAAGGCTTTGTGTCTCAATGCAAGGAGCATTCGTAATAAGGTGGATGAGTTGAATGTGCAGATAGCTATTAATGATTATGATAAAGTTGGGATCACGGAGACATGGCTCCAGGGTGACCAAGGTTGGGAGCTGAACATCCAGGGATATTCAATATTCAGGAGGGATAGACAGAAAGGAAAAGGAGGTGGGGTAGCATTGCTGGTTAGAGAGGAGATTAACGCATAGAAAGGAAGGACATTAGCTTGGAGGATGTGGAATCGATATGGGTAGAGCTGCGAAACACTAAGGGGCAAAAAATGCTAGTGGGAGTTGTGTACAGGCCACCTAACAATAGTAGTGTAGTTGGGGATGGCATCAAACAGGAAATTAGAAATGCGTGCAACAAAGGTAAAACAGTTATAATGGGTGACTTCAATCTACATATAGATTGGGTGAATCAAATTGGCAGGGGTGCTGAGGAAGAGGATTTCTTGGAATGTATGCGGGATAGTTTTCTAAACCAACATGTAGAGGAACCAACGAGAGAGCAGGCTATTCTAGACTGGGTATTGAGTAATGAGGAAGGGTTAGTTAGCAGTCTTGTTGTGCGTGGCCCCTTGGGCAAGAGTGACCATAATATGGTTGAGTTCTTCATTAGGATGGAGAGTGACATTGTTAATTCAGAAACAAGGGTCCTGAACTTAAAGAAAGGTAACTTTGAGGGTATGACACGTGAATTGGCCAAGATAGACTGGCAATTGATTCTTAAAGGGTTGACGGTGGATATGCAATGGAAGGCATTTAAAGACTGCATGGATGAACTACAACAATTGTTCATCCCAGTTTGGCAAAAGAATAAATCAGGGAATGTAGTGCATCCGTGGATAACAAGGGAAATCAGGGATAGTATCAAAACAAAAGATGGAGCGTACAAATTAGCCAGAAAAAGCAGCCTACCAGAGGACTGGGAGAAATTCAGAGTCCAACAGAGGAGGACAAAGGGCTTAATTAGGAAAGGGAAAATAGATTATGAAAGAAAACTGGCAGGGAACATAAAAACTGACTGCAAATGTTTTTATAGATATCTGAAGAGAAAAAGATTAGTTAAAACAAATGTAGGTCCCTTGCAGTCAGAAACAGGTGAATTGATCATGGGGAACAAGGACATGGCAGACCAATTGAATAACTACTTTGGTTCTGTCTTCACTAAGGAAGACATAAATAATCTGCCGGAAATAGCAGGGGACCGCGGGGTCAAGTGAGATGGAGGAACTGAGTGAAATCCAGGTTAGCCGGGAAATGGTGTTAGGTAAATTGAATGGATTAAAGGCCGATAAATCCCCAGGGCCAGATAGGCTGCATCCCAGAGTACTTAAGGAAGTAGCCCCAAATATAGTGGATGCATTAGTGATAATTCTTCAAAACTCTTTAGATTCTGGAGTAGTTCCTGAGGATTGGAGGGTAGCTAGAATTTTTTGAGGATGTAACTAGTAGAGTGGATAGGGGAGAACCAGTGGATGTGTTATATCTGGACTTTCAGAAGGCTTTCGACAAGGTCCCACATAAGAGATTAGTATGCAAACTTAAAGCACACGGTATTGGGGGTTCAGTATTGATGTGGATAGAGAACTGGCTGGCAGACAGGAAGCAAAGAGTAGGAATAAACGGGTCCTTTTCAGAATGGCAGGCAGTGACTAGTGGGGTACCGTAAGGCTCAGCGCTGGGACCCCAGCTATTTACAATATATATTAATGATCTGGATGAGGGAATTGAATGCAACATCTCCAAGTTTGCGGATGACACGAAGCTGGGGGGCAGTGTTAGCTGTGAGGAGGATGCTAGGAGGCTGCAAGGTGACTTGGATAGGTTGGGTGAGTGGGCAAATGCATGGCAGATGCAGTATAATGTGGATAAATGTGAGGTTATCCACTTTGGTGGCAAAAACAGAAAAGTAGACTCTTATCTGAATGGTGGCCGATTAGGAAAAGGGGAGATGCAACGAGACCTGGGTGTCATGGTACACCAGTCATTGAAAGTAGGCATGCAGGTGCAGCAGGCAGTGAAGAAAGCAAATGGTATGTTAGCATTCATAGCAAAAGGATTTGAGTATAAGAGCAGGGAGGTTCTAATGCAGTTGTACAGGGTCTTGGTGAGACCACACCTGGAGTATTGCGTACAGTTTTGTTCTCCTAATCTGAGGAAAGACATTCTTGCCATAGAGGGAGTACAGAGAAGGTTCACCAGACTGATTCCTGGGATGGCAGGACTTTCATATGAAGAAAGACTGGATAGACTCGGCTTGTACACGCTAGAATTTAGAAGATTGAGGGGGGATCTTATAGAAACTTACAAAATTCTTAAGGGGTTGGACAGGCTAGATGCAGGAAGATTGTTCCCGATGTTGGGGAAGTCCAGAACACGGCTTCACAGTTTAAGGATAAGGGGGAAGTCTTTTAGGACCGAGGTGAGAAAAACATTTTTCACACAGACAGTGGTGAATCTGTGGAATTCTCTGCCACAGAAAGTAGTTGAGGCCAGTTCATTGGCTATATTTAAGAGGGAGTTAGATGTGGCCCTTATGGCTAAAGGGACCAGGGGGTATGGAGAGAAGGCAGGTACAGGATACTGAGTTGGATGATCAGCCATGATCATATTGAATGGTGGTGCAGGCTCGAAGGGCCGAATGGCCTACTCCTGCACCTATTTTCTATGTTTCTATGTTTCTATGTTTCTACAATGGGGTAGAGATGAATCGGACAGTTTCCTAGCTTATGGGGTGAATCTGACAGTACCCAAACAAGGATCTACAGGTACTGGGTCACAAAACAGGACACAAACTCGGAGTAACTGGAGTAACTCGGCGGGTCAGGCGGCATCTTTGGATAACACAGATAGGTGACGTTTCAGGTCGGGACCCTTCTTTAGACCCAAGCCTATCTGGTGGTATAACGGATTAAACATTATAGTTTGACAATCATAATAACAATGGCAACAGAAGGAACTGCAGAAGCTAGAATGTGGAGCAAACAAAGTGCTGGAGTAGTCAGCAGGCCAGGCAGCAGCTGTGGAGGGAATGGCTAGGGGAAGCTTCAGGTATGGACCGTTCTTCAGATTATTCTGAAGAAGGGTCCCAATCCAAAATGTCAACTGCCAAAAAGAATGACAATTGGTATATCTATCATATTGAAACAACTGTGGGCGGAAGGCATGCCCAATACAATATACTTCTACCAATATGCCATTGCCTTATGTCATATTCCTGAGAGCAGTCATGTAATAGTAGAAAACCTCTTGCGGCACAGTATCGCAGCGGTAGAGTTGTTGCCTTACAGTGCTGGAGACCCGGGTTCAATAGACAATAGACAATAGGTGCAGGAGTAGGCCATTCGGCCCTTCGAGCCAGCACCGCCATTCAATGTGATCATGGCTGATCATCCCCAATCAGTACCCCGTTCCTGCCTTCTCCCCATATCCCCTGACTCCGCTATCTCTAAGAGCCCTATCTAGCTCTCCCTTGAAAGTATCCAGAAAACCTGCCTCCACAGCCCTCTGAGGCAGAGAATTCCACAGACTCACAACTCTCTGTGTGAAAAAGTGTTTCCTCGTCTCCGTTCTAAATGGCTTACCCCTTATTCTTAAACTGTGGCCCCTGGTTCTGGACTCCCCCAACATCGGGAACATGTTTCCTGCCTCTAGCATGTCCAAACCTTTAACAATCTTATATGTTTCAATAAGATACCCTCTCATCCTTCTAAATTCCAGAGTGTACAAGCCCAGCCGCTCCATTCTCTCAGCATATGACAGTCCCGCCATCCCGGGAATTAACCTTGTAAACCTACGCTGCACTCCCTCAATAGCAAGAATGTCCTTCCTCAAATTAGGGGACCAAAACTGCACACAATACTCCAGGTGTGGTCTCACTAGGGCCCTGTACAACTGCAGAAGGACCTCTTTGCTCCAAACTAGACTCCTCTTGTTTTAAAGGCCAACATGCCATTCACTTTCTTCACTGCCTGCTGTACCTGCATGCTTACTTTCATTTACTGATGAGCAAGGACCCCCAGATCCCGTTGTACTTCCCCTTTTCCCAACTTGTCGCCATTTAGATAGTAATCTGCCTTCCTGTTTTTTATACCAAAGTGGATAACCTCACATTTATCCACATTAAACTTCATCCTGACTACGGGCGTTGTCTGTACTTCGGTATGTTCGCCCTGTTTTGCCGTTGGTTTCCTCCCACACTCCAAAGACGTGCAGGCTTGTAGGATCATTGGCTTTGGTATAAATTGTAAATTATCCCTAGTGTGTAGGATAGTGCTAGTGTATGAGGATTGCTGGGCACCGGAGTCCGCACCGGACTCAGTGGGCCGAAGTGACTGTTTCCACGCTGTATCTCTAAACTAAACCTTACACGATTAAGCAAGAGCAGCTCAAGACTCCCAAGCTTAGTTTGCAGAAAAAAGGCACTTCATACCTAGTAGACTGATGATATTAAGCTTGGTGGCAAGTGTGGGTTGCAGTGTGGTCAATGTAAAGAGACTTCAGGAGAATATTAACAGACAAGGTGAATGGGTAAGGAACAGGGCAGATGGAAGATAATGTGCAAAATTATGAAGTTCGACTTTGATTGAAAAAAACTGAAACGTGCAGTACTGTTGCACTCAATAGCAAACAGTGTTAGTGTTGAACATGCATCACAAAATATTAGTACATAAGTACAGCAAGCAATTAGGAAGGCGAATGGAGACACCAGAAACTCCAGATAGAACAAAGAAAAATGCAAAACAGGAACAGGCCCTTCAGCCCACTATGTCCATGCCGAATATGATGCCACACTTAACTAATCTCATCTGCCTGCAAATGATCCATATCACTCCAATCCACTTGTCCAATCTTATAGCAAATACCCTCTAATCCAGGCATCATTTGGCTAAACCTCTTCTGCCCCCTTGCCAAAGCCTCAACATCCTTCCTGTAAAGGGGTGACCAGAATTGTTCACAATAATCTGTAGAAGGAACCCAACCGAAATGTCATCTGTTCATTCCCTCCACACATGCGGCCTTACCCGTCGAGTTCCTCCAGCATTATTTTCTTTACTTCGGAAGGCAAATGGTTTGTTGGCCTTTGTTGCAAACGGAATTGAGTACAAGATTTGGATTGGTCCTTCTTCAGTTATGTACGGTTCCAATTATACTATATCTGGGTTATTGGCTGGTCTCCCTACTGAAGAAAGAATACACTTGTGTTATAGGAAGTGCAGTGAAGGTGTCCCAGATGAAATCCTAGAATGGCAGATTTGATTTACCAGGATAATTGATCCACACTGGGTGTGTACACCCTTGAGTTTAGAATGAGAGGTAATCACAATGAAATATGGTTTGGCATGGCAAATGTAGAATTGAAGCTTCCACTAACCTAGATATCTGGAACCATGGATTTCAGTCTTAAGATAGACACAAAATGCTGGAGTAACTCAGCGGGTCAGGCAGCATCTCTGGAGAAAAGGAATAGGTGAGATTTCGGGTCAGAACCTCTGTCTTAAAGTAGGTTTTCAGTGATCGGCAAATGAGAAGAAATGTCATTGGAAAACGACAGCAAATCTGCGAAATACTCTACCCTAGAGACTGTGGAGATTCATAAGAGATCTTTATGCAGTAAAGGGTGTGGGACTAGTGCAGGAAACTAGCAATAGGTCAAAAGATCTAAAAGGGTCAAAGACCAGCCATGATTTCATTGAATGGTGTACGGGCATCAGGAGCTGGACGACTTACTCCTGTATCTATGTCTTACATGTTGTTGGCTTGCTCTCTTTACCTTTGCAGGGGAGATAGAAATGACCGTTTAAATCCCAGAGTGCAGTTTACAGCATGCCAATCACAGATCTGCAATTCTGTTTTTAATTATACTTCAGGTTGTAATTTATTAGCGCCAAAGTGGTTCAGAGCATCCTGACTGTGAAAGGTGCCATAAAAATGGAAATTTCCTTCCATTTCCTTCCTGTACTCTTGTAATTTGCAATGTAAACACACAGCTGAATTGGCATAAGAACTGAAGCATCTGGAATACAATTCATTTCCCTGAAAAGAAACAAGTCATCGACAAGGAACTCGATGCTTCAAGGTGTTAAATGTCTGCTTTTATTTATCATTGCACAATGGACGGCACGGTAGCACACCGTTAAAGTTAATCCCTTAAGGGTCTGTCCCACTTTTGCGTCATTTGCACGTCATGCAGATATGGCGCGCGAAGATTTTGTACATCCCCAAATCCTGGGCGCCACGCGCGACCGCGCGTCACTGCCTACATCACCACGCACCATGCGCGCATCGTGCGTCATGACGCGTAAATGATGTCGCGTAAATTACACGCAAATAACGCCCAAGTGGGACAGGCCCTTTACAGCGCCGGAGACCCGGGTTCCATCCTGACTTCAGGTGCTTTCTCTACAAAGTTTGTACGTTCTCCCCGTGACCCGTGTGGGTTTTCTCTGATAACTTCAGTTTCCTCCCACACTCCAAAGATCTACAGGTTTGTAGGTTAATTAGTTTGGTGTAAATGTAACAATTATCCCTAGTGTAGGATAGTGTTAAGGGGCTGTCCCATTGCAGCGACCTAATCTGCGAGTTTAGAAGATTTTGCCCTCGACTCAAACTCGCAACACGTGGTCCTAGGAGGTCCTATGAGGTCACTGGAACTCTCCTTCATGCTCGAGGGAAGTTCCCGCCTGCTCGTGGCCTCAGCTAGGTCGCTATGTAGTTACAGGCAGTCGAGGGCAGCCGTAGGCAATCTCCTTCGCTGACCGGGCATTTTAATTGGTTCATTGGAGTTTTCAGGACCAAGAAAATCAGGACCAATGGTAAATGCCTGCTAAACTTTATTATAAGTTGTCTGGCTTCTTAAAAGTGTCTCCACTCCACTTAGATGCTGAAAAAGCATTTGACCAGGTAGAATGGTCATATTTATTTTCGGTGATGGAAAAATTTCAACTGGGAGAGAAGTACTGTACATGGGTTAAATTGTTATACTCTAACCCAACAGCTAGAATATTAACAAACCAAACGTTATCAGCTAAATTTAATCTTTCTAGAGGTTGTAGACAAGGATGTTCACTATCCCCACTATTATTTGCTCTTGCAATTGAACCATTAGCAGAAAGCGTTAGAACCCATCCAGGAATACACGGGTACAACACTAGAGACACAAGGAATAAAATTTCTTTATATGCAGATGATGTACTAATATATATTACAAAGTTAGAAACTAGTATTCCAAATCTATTAAATCTAATAACTCAATTTGGTCAGTTCTCAGGATATAGAATTAACTGGAATAAAAGTGAAATCATGCCAATAACAAAATTCAATTTACATACATTACAACAATCCCCTTTTAAAATAGTTAAAGATAAACTTAAATATTTAGGAATCTACGTAACTAAGACATATACCTCTTTATTTAAACTAAATTTTCCACCCTTACTGAATAAATGACACAAGAATATTCAGTACTGGAAAACACTTCCCATTTCAATGCTTGGTAGAATTAATGATATAAAAATGATCTTCTTACCGCAACTACTGTACCTATTTCAATTAATTCCGATATATATCCCAAAAAACTTTTTCAAAAAAGTCGATTCCATTGTTACAAGCTTTATTTGGGATTATAAGAATCATAGAATAAGTAAAAAACATCTATGTAAGTCAAAGAGCAATGGAGGTTTGGCCTTGCCAAATTTCTTATTCTATTTCTGGGCAGTCCATATTAAAAACATGAATTTCTGGCTGGAAGAAATGGATCAACAACCAGATTGGTTAAGGATGGAAAAGGAAGACTGTTTACCTTTTGAAATTGGTTCGATTATATTTGCTCCCACAAAACTGCATAAAAAAACCTATAAGGAAAACCCTATAATACAAAGTGGAATACGAATTTGGAAACAATTTTAAAAAAGCTTTAAAACTGAATAATACACCACTATGTCTTCCCATTGTAAATAATCCTTTATTCAAGCCATCCATATTGGATAAAGGTTTCATACAATGGAAAAAATATGGAATTAAAAAGATTGGATATCTTTATAGGAAAGGCATCTTTCTTTCATTTCAAGAGTTACAACAGAATCATGGACTGCACTCAAATAATTTCTTCAGATATCTACAAATTAGAGATTATGTTAAATCTAATACACAAGCTTATAGGACTAGGGAACCTGAAATTCTTGATGAATGTTTGAATAAGCATCCTAACTGAAAAATTAATAGCTTATATTTATAACACCCTCTTAAACAACGAGGTACCACCGATGGAACTATATAGACACACATGGGAAAATGAGTTAGGTCATCCTATAACGAAAGATATTTGGGACGAAAATTTACAACATATACATCAATGCTCGTTAAATACCAGACATGCTTTAATACAATTTAAAGTCTTACACAGATTACATTACTCCAAAATAAAACTAAATAGAATCTTCCCACATATTTCTTCTATTTGTGATAAATGTCTGCATCTAGAGGCCAATTTAACACATACTTTTGCAAATTGTACAAAAATTAAAAATTTCTGGACTGATATTTTTGAAATAATTTCTGAAGTTGTTAATACTAAATTGGATCCAGACTCAAAATTAATAATACTTGGGATATCAGAACAAAGTTTAACACTCACAACAAGCCAAAGAAACTTCCTCGACTACAGTATAATAACTGGGAAAAAATTAATATTAAAATTTTGGAAAGGCCCTATAACTCCCACAATTAAAATGTGGATTGTGGAAATGTCGGAGACCCTACATCTAGAAAGAATTAGACTTGTCTTAATGGACAAACAAGAACTTTTTGATAAAATATGGGCTCCATTCATTAACTATTTGAAGGGATAGATTGGCCCAGCACGAAAACCCAACTGAAGCTTGAACTCAGGATTAGATGAAAAATTATACTTCATAACCTACGAACTTATCTCCAATGACGTATTATAAGTAATTCATTCCACCTTCTCTTTTTTTTTTGATATTTGTAATTCATTTTTCTCTCTTTTTCTATCTATATTAAAAAAAACACTACAAGCAGAATTAATTGACAATTGAAAAATTTAATAATGTTCGTTGATGTATATGAAAAGTTTTTTTTTACTATAATATGTAACTATACTTTATAATGTTTGCTTCTAATAAAAATATATATATTTTTTAAAGTGTCTCCACTCCTTCTCTCTCCCCCCCCCCCCCTCCCCCCCGTGCTCTCTAAAGGACTTACCGTACACTGTGCAGCCGTCTTTTACCTTCCTGTGCATCGCGGGTGTGAATTTCAGACAGCGCTCCCCCACTTTCCCTGGCCCCCGCCTTTGCGATGTGTTTGTGTGTGTGTGTGTGCAGTCGGTCGATCCAGCTCGCTGTTTCAACGCTGACGGTCGATCCAGCTCAAGGTTTTTCAGTCGAGTGCCCTCGATTAGATTAGATTAGATTAGATTTTAGATTAGATTTTATTCCTTGTCATTTGAACCTCAAAGAGGCTCAAACGAAACTCCGTTTCCACAGCCATACAAACAAAACAATTCCTACACGACACACAAACAATTAAATTTACAGAAAACATCTATCACAGTGAATCTCCTCCTCACTGTGATGGAAGGCAAAGTCTTTTCTCTCCCCTGCACCATTTTTCTCCTGATGTTGAAGCCCCAGGCGGGCAATGTTAAGTCCCACGGCCGTTGAGGCCGCGCCGGGCGGTATACGGCCTCGCTCCGGGCCCAAAAGTCACCAAGTTGGAGCCCCCGGTGGGCGCTGGAACGTCCCGCAGCCATTAAAGCCGCGCCGGGCGATTTACGGCCCCGCTCCGAGTCATTCCAACCCCGCGACACGGGCGGGAGAAGTTGCGTTGCGGGAGCTCCGGAAAGCGGTCTCTCACCCGGACCCGCGAGCTCCCGATATCATAGTCCACGGGTCTGCAGCTGGAGCTGGAGCTCCGGAGTCGGGCCGCAGCAACGAGCCACCACCGCTCCCCCACACTCTGAGGACGGCCAGCCCCACGATGGTAAGTCCGCAGCTCCGCAGGCTCCGCGACTGGAGCCCCCAGGTCGTCCCGGTCGGAGGCCGCTCCACGGAGCTAGGCCCCAACGACAACGGAGACCCGACAGGGAAAAGGTCGGGTCTCCCGTACAGGGAAGAGATTTTTAAAGTTTCCCCCTCCCCCTCCGCCGCCCCCCACATATACACAATTAAAAACAGTACAAAAAAACACAAACAACTACATTTAACTAGACAAAAATAAAAAAAAAGACAGACAGGCTGTAGGGGCCGCTGCAGTAATCCGCGCCGCCGCACTTTATGGTGAAGACCTCGAGCTTGAAGGTCGAAGACAGTCGCTGAAAGATCGCGTCAGTGGGACAGGCCCTTAAATGTGCGGGGATTACTGATCGGTGTGGACTCGGTTAGATTATGGTATCTCTAATCTAAAATAAAATAAAAACATTTTAATGTTCCCCCGCCTTGAGTGAATATTCAGGGCCTCTAATCTCTGCCTCTTTTGGAGCATTCAAGGTCAGGTAATCACACGGGAAGCGGCAAAGATGTATCGACTTCATTATCAGTCCACTGACACCTGATCTCAAGCAAAAGTGGATGGTGTACTAATTCAAGGGTCCAATTGGAGGGAGAGTTCCTTTCACAGCGTGTGGAGAGTCTGTGCCAGGGGTTAAAGATGCGGGGAAGGCAGAAGTGTTGAGAAGGAGGGGGTCGGAGATCATGTCAGACTCACTCACCGCTGCCGCAGCGCTCCAGGCACGGACAGCAGAACTGGCCACCACTTCCGGGGAAGGAAGCAGCTCGGGTGACTGCGAGCGGCCGCCGGGACCCGACAGCAGAACCGGCTGCCACTTCAGCGCCTTCTGCCGGCCCGCTCGTGCTGCGGTTGAAAGGCACTGAGAATTATGCCTACCTAAGAGATCGATCTCTTAGATAGGCATAATTCTCCCATGCCTTTACTATTTATATTTAATAATTGCCATTTCATAATTTTAGTCAGGGTAGGCAGTGCCTGATGGTGTGGTAGTCTTCACTTTTCAAATGGAATTCTTTTTTACATGCGTTTTATACCTAGCAGAAGCTACTGTTTACCAGGGGTATAATATTATGCCTGGCATTGTAACAATTAGACCACATTGAAGACAAAAGAAACTGCAGATTATGGAACGTAAAACATAATTTAGGGTGGCGCTGTGGCGCATCGGTAGAGTTGCTGCATTACAGTACCAGAGACCTGGGGACAATCCTGACTAATGGTGCTGTCTGTACGCAGTTCTCCGTGACCATGTGGGATTTCTCCGGCTTCTCTGGTTTCCTCCCACGCTCCAAAAACGTACAGGTTTGTAGGTTATTTGGTATCAGTAAATTGTAAATTGTCCCAAGTGTGATGGGGTGATCGTGGTCTGCGCCCAGTGCCTGTTTCCACACTATATCTATAAAGAGTAAAGTCTAACATCTAAAAACAGAACACATAGAATTCAGCAGTGAGATCGTCGCCTGTGGAGGCAAAGTTTTGGGGAGAGACCGTGCATTAGGACGGAGAAGGAACAGGAGAGGCTGCCAGAACATTGCAATGATAGATGGAAGCAGACAGAGAGGCCATGCTGGACAAATACAACAAGGTGAGGGAGATGGAGATGTTGTGTTAAAGAAGGAACTGCAGATGCTGGAAAATCGAAGGTACACAAAAATGATGGAGAAACTCAGCGGGTGCAGCAGCATCTATGGAGCGAAGGAAATAGGCAACGTTTCGGGCCGAAACCCTTCTTCAGACTGATAGGGGGTGGGGAGAAGAAAGGAAAAAAGGAAAAAAGGTGGAGGAGGAGCCCGAGGGCTGGGGGATGGGAGGAGACAACCAGAGGGCTGATGAAGGGGAGGAGACAGCAAGGGCTAGCAAAATTGGGAGAATTCAATGTTCATGCCCCAGGATGTAGACTGCCCAAGCGGAATATGAGGTGCATTTCCTCCAATTTCCGGTGTTGCTCGCTGTGGCCATGGAGGAGACCCAGGACAGAGAGGTCAGATATGGAATGGGAGGGGGAGTTGAAGTGCTGAGCCACCGGGAGGTCAGGTTGGTTATTGCGGACCGACCGGAGGTGTTCGGCGAAACGATCGTCAAGCCTCCGCTTGGTCTCACCGATGTAGATCAGCTGACATCTAGAGCAGCGGATGCAATAGATGAGGTTGGAGAAGATGCAGGTGAACCTCTGTCACACCTGGAACGACTGCTTAGGTCCTTGAATGGAGTCGAGGGAGATGGAGATGGTGACAGAGGATGGTAGGTGACAGGTGGAAGCAGATGAAGAGAAGATAAACAGAGGAAAGGAACATCAAAGGAGCTGAAAACGAGGATGAGAATCTTTAATTAATTCCTTGTTCTAGGATGGGCTGAAAATAAAAAAAAACAGGAGTACAAATAGATGGAAAATAGCAGGTCAAGTTAAATTGGTTGCATTTAGGACAAATCTAATCAAAGACTTTTATTTTACAGTATATCAGAAATTTGCTTGTTTTCACAAATTTTGAAATTGCATCTTTAACTGTGAAAATAATTCTCACACTAACCAATGCCACAATGATAATATAATACGTTAGAGAGATAAAATAAATGTGTGAAAGTAATCAAAAACTGTCGGTCACAGTAAAGATTTTCCACCCTGACAGTAGCCATTATAGAATTAACCCACGATGAATTGCAGGCATAATCTGATATTATTCCATGGCAGGGTCAGAATGAAATGCCCCTCTTTACAAGGGCAGTAGATTGTTCCCCCTTCCATGGACAGCAATGCCTTGAAAATAAATGCTTCATTTTTGGGGGGCATTTTATTGATCAAAAATTACATCTTTACTTTAGACTTTAGAGGTACAGTGCAGAAACAGGCTCTTTGGCCCACAGAATCCACGCTGACCAGCGATCACCCCGTACATTAACACTATCCTACACACTAGTGATATATTTTTTACAGCTTAGTGAAGACGATTAACCAACAAACCTGTACTTCTTTGGAATGTGGGAGGAAACCGGAGCACATTCACACAGGAGAATGTACAAACGCCATACAGACAGCAACCATAGTCAGTTCGAACCTAGGTCTCCAGTGCTGTAAGGCAGCAACTCTACCGCTGCACTACTGTGCCTCCCTCTTCTCAGTGAAATGTTTGTAAATTCACAGCCTGAGTAACATTAACCATATATTCAACACTGCTGCAATGCAATTCCATGCAGTACAGTAGTACAATTACTCTAGTACAAAGATTCCTCGCAGGCAGTATACCCGGCACATAAACAGGGCCGCTCCACCCAACCCACACTATTCAAAGGCTCTATGATTGATGATCGGTACTCCCTTTTTAACAGAGCAATGGACCCGCAGTCCCTTAGGCACGGTGCTAGTACTTTAGTGTACTTTCAGACTATAAATTGAGTTGTTAGCAGATCCACTCTCCCCAAGAGAGGTGAAGCTATTCATGCTACAGAGAGGCCTGCTTGAAAATGTATGCACCTGCATATGCGATGTACAGTTTGTGGCATGAAACCTGTGTATACGTTGGCTGCTGCATTTTTAAGCAGAAAAATGAAGTTTTAAAAAGTAATATTTATTTTTCATGAGGGCAGCACAGTGGCGCAGCTGGTAGAGCGGCTGCCTCTCAACTCCAGAGACCCGGGTTCGATCCTGACCTCGGGTGCTGTCTGTACAGAGTTTGCACATTCTGTGACCATGTGGGTTTCCTCCTGATGCTCCAGATTCCTTCCACATCCCAAGACATGGGGGTTTGTAGGTTGTAATAAGGAACTGCAGATGTTAGTTTACTGAAGAAAGTCACAAAGTGCTGGAATAACTCAGTGGGTCAGGCAGCATCTGGAGAACATGAATAGGTGATGTTTCGGGTCGGGACGCTTCTTCAGATTGATTACAGAGCTGGAAGAGAGGAGGGGCAGAGCAGAGCACGGCTGGTCATAGACGGATACAGACGAGGGGGTTATTTGATGGGCAGATTGTTGGATAAAGGCCAAATGGAAAAAGAATTGTGAATTGTGAAGCTCGAGGATAGAAATGTTGCTAATTGTGAAGGAATGCAGGTGAATGAAGAAGGGGTGGGGAGCAACCAGTGCAGGTCAACTAGCGTTCAGTGGAGGGGAGTTGAGGGGGAAAGAAAGTGGGTGGTGTCTTGAAGGAGAAAGGGGAGGGGAAGGGGGCTGTTTATAGTGGTGGTGCCATCGAGTGTGGCAGCCTCGCCAGCAACCGTCTGTCCTTTCATCTTTTTGTTATTTCTAGTCTGTCTAAAAGCTTGTTTTTGGAGGTCTTTTAGTCTTTTTTTATGTGGGGGGTGGGGGATAAGGGGGAAACTGTCTTCTCATTCACTACCTGGTCGAGGATGTGTCTTTTCTCCGAGCCGCATCTCCCCCCCTCCCCCCCGCGACCCAACCATCTGGATTGGCGCGGCTATTCCTTCCAGAGATCGGCCACAGCTTCAGCAGCGGCGCAGCATTGAAGTAGCATCGCGGAGCGGGCGATGCCTTACCGGGATCGCCATGTTGGAGCTCCGGAGTTTTGGACCTGCCGACTTTAACACCGTGGAGCTGTGGTCTGCGGAGCTTCCAGCTGCGGGCGGCGCTGACTTTAACATCGCGGAGGCCTGGGATCTTTTCGCCGAGAATCGCCAGTGTTGGAGCTCCGCCCAGCTCGGCCTGTGGACTTTGGAAGCCGCGGTCTCCGGTAGGAAGCAGCCGATTTGGAACTCCAAGCCGCTGAGAGTGTTTTTCCGTTTCGATGCCGGAGCTCCGATCATCCTGGAGAGAGGGCCTGAAACATCGGGCCGCCGTTGCGGCGACTGCAGAGACCTCAATAGGCCCCGACCACGGGTGAACAAGAGGAAGATGACTGAACTTTGTTGCCTTCCCTCAGAGTGGGAAACGTTGATTCCGTTGTGGGGGGGATGTTTTATGCTAAATTCTATAGTGTTGTGTTTATCTTATTTGTGTGCTGCATGGTAACTCAAATTTCACTGCACCAATTGGTGTATGTGACAATAAATGTCCTTTGTCCTTTGTTTGTTGGTTAGTTACCTAAAATTGGAGAATTGAATGTACATACCATTAAGTTGGAAGCTGCCCAAGCGGATTATGAGGTGCTGTTCCTCCATTTTCAATGTGGCTTCACTCTGGCAATGGAGGAGGCCCAGGATGAAAAAGTCAGTATGGGAATGGGAAGGAGAGTGAAAATGGTTAGCAGCTGGGAGAGCTAGAAGGCCTTGGTGGGAACACCAGATACAGTAGATGAGGTTTGAGGAGGTACACGTGAACCTCTGACTCACCTGGAAGAACTGCTGGGGTCCCTAATGAAGGCAATGGAGGAGGTATATACTAGGTATGTTACAAAACTTACCTTCAGTCGCGCTGTAATTCTGCACTGGCCGTGTGCGCGATTTTGGCGCCTTAAAGGGGGGGGCGGGGTTAAAACGTGGTTTATCCTCCCTTGTCCTGGAAATATTTTGTTGGAGTACAAAACTTCGCTGACAAAATCGTTCCTACCGGCGTTTTGTGAATTTTTTTTTTTTTATTAAATCGTCAATGTCAGCGCTACAGTCATTTAAAAGCAGCTCCTGAAGCGTCAACGCCAATAACGGGGACGGATTTCACACAATGGACAGGTAAACGAAAGTGCTTTCTTTAAATGTATAAAAGTGCTTCTTAAGAAGCCTTTAATTCACATTTTGTCATGCGACACGGTGATTTTATTCCCCGAATTAACGGCAGTATTTTTCATGGCAATACGGGGTTAAATTCACCGCAAATGAAGTTCCAAAAGATCGCGTTCCAGAAATTCTCAATCGCAAGATGAATTAAATCCCCATTAATTTACAGGTATTAAACATTCAATTCCTTCCATTTGGCCTGTAAATTCATGAAAATTAGATTTAAAAATTATGTTATATTGTGAATTATTGTGTGAATGTTATTTGGACACTTAGGCTATTTAAAAATGTTAATCTATTCTTAAGAAATTGATAGATGTTTAGATCTAGTAATTGAATTTTGTAATTAGCTACAATTAGGTAACTAACTAATTATATGCTTTACTTTCATGTCTTCGAAGTAAGATTGTTTCATATTTGTTTCAGAATGCTTCAATCTATAATACCTGAAAATTTCTTTCAGTTACCATAATATTTTTAAGAAAGTTATGGGCTTTTAACTGTCCTCGATCACAGCTTTTGTGTTAAGTCAATGGAAAAGCAATAGGGAACTAGATGCTAATTTCTGAGTATGATAATGGCCATAACTTTTTTAATACTGAAGATATGAAAGTGAATTAAGTGTCAAATTAAACTTCTTTTTATGCTTTATCTGATGGGATAAATTGCAGACTTTATTTTTTAAATCTCAAAATTTTGTAACATTGCTATATATACAGGTGTTCCTATAGTCCCCAGGTACTTCCTGCAGTTGCTGAGGAAGTACCTGGGGAGGGGGAAGGAATAAGTGAACCAAGAAGATGGAGAGGAAGTGGTCTCCAAGAAAAGGGTAAATGAGGTGGGAATGGGTGGTTGTGACTGGTGGTAAGATCACGTTGGAGGTGGAAAAAATGTCGGAGAATAATCAGTTGGATGCGGAGGCTGGTGGGGTGAAAGGTGAGGACCAGGGCAACTCTGTCCTTATTGTGTCGGGACGGAGAGGGAATGAGAGCTAAACCACGGGACACAGAGGAGATATAGGTGAGGGATGCATATACAACAGCAGACAAGGAAATCATGTTTATTAAAGAAAGAGAACATCTCAGATGTCTTAGGATAGAAAATGGCGGAGATGGAGAAATTGTAAACTAGTAGAGGTGGGGTTGGGAGGATGTGACCGGCGGTGGGATCATGTTGGAGGTGGCAGAAGTGTCGGAGAATGATGTGCTGGATGCGGAGGCTGGTGGGGTGAAAGGTGTGTATGGACTGCCTGGAATGAGTTAACGAACAAAAGGATAGAAACAAGGATAGAGACAAGCAGAAATGCTTGCAAGTTGCTTGTTGAACAAGATTCTTTACTGTTCTAAGAATTGACATTATTTGTTAACAAAAAAGATAAATGTTATATGAAGATCTGTAAAACATTCAGAGATTGGAACACTGAGAACTCTGCTACTTGTACATAAACGACTGACAACTCAGAATAATCTGCAGAGAGGAAGGTGCAAATTATACTTGCATCGCACTTATTATAATTGATTGGGATTGGAGACTTGAAATTCCTACGCATAATATCTGTGTGCAGGGACCTCGCATGTTTATAAGAAATTTCCATCCAATATTTTAAGCAGGCAAAATCAGTTTAAAGGAGTTTTATACAAACACATCAAGTGCTCATTCTCAATTTAAAGCTTCAACCCCATGGTATGAACATTGATTTCTCTCATTTCAAGTAAGCCTTGCATCCCCTCTCTCTCTGTCGCTCCCCCAACCTAGTCGTCTCCTTCTGGTTTCAGTGTCGTCTTGTGTGTCTTCACTCTATCATCTGTCCACAGCCAACAATGGACCATTGTAGGCTCTACCTTTCCTTGATCATCGTTGCTGGCTTTGATTTGTTTTTTTCATACACTTCCTTCATTTGTTCTTTGTACCCTTTCATACCTCTAGTTTCCCTGAAACTCAGTCTGAAGGGTCTTGGCCCGAAACATCACCTGTTCCTTTTCTCCAGAGATGCTGCCTGACCCGCTGAGTTACTCCAGCATTTTATGACTATCTTCAGTGAAAACCAGCATCTGCAGTTCCTTAGCAGGTCAGACAGCATCTTTGGAGAAAAGGAATGGGTGCCATTTCGGGCCAAGGCCCTTCTTCACACATGCTATGTTGGACATAGTGCAATAAAATAATGAAGTTGCCATTTAATGGGCACTGCTTTCCACAAACTGAACATTTACTGGAATAGCAATAGACAAGTGGAGGTCACAAGAACATGAAGCTTGTGAATTCAGACTGCAGACGGCTTAGAATGTACTTCCCCACCTAGTGGAATCTTTTAGTAACTGGTACACATTCGCCAAGTACATGGGAAAAAGTAGTGTAAAACCAAATTGTCTGCGCAATTTCAAATGCATCTTCTGTGGGGTCTGTAACACTTACTAAAAAAAGAACAAGGCGCCTTGGCCTAGGACCCAAAGTCTGATGAGAAGGTAAAAATAAATATATTGGAGTGCCAGTAGCAGGTTTATTTTAGTTTAGTTTAGAGATACAGTGCGGAAACAGAGTCCACGCCGACCAGCGATCCCTGCGCACTAACACTATCCTACACACACTACAGCAATTTACAATTTTACCAAAGCCAATTAACCTACAAACCTGTACGTCTTTGGATGACATTTTACTGGAATGTTTTTCTGCATGGAGATTGATCTTCATTTTTTTGTCCTCTCTCCGTACACACTTATCAATTCGCCATTTCCTTCTGCCAGTCACCTAACACAATCAGTGCAAGCCTGTCAACAGCATTTCTGAAACTCCATGTAGACTACATCATCCACACAGCCCTCAGCATTACAATTGTTAACCGATTTGAAGAATTCAATCAAACAGGAGCTTACCCCATAAAGAAATTCTGATCATCTTAGAATACTCCCTGCCCTTCCACTACAGATATACCATGTCCCTCAGATTTGTTCCCAATAACCCACAGGCCTGTAATAACTTTCCCCTCCTACTATTCTTGAATAAAAGTACCACTTTGACTATCTTCCAATCATGCCAAGTTTTAGTGAAAAAAAGGTTCCTGTCATTTCCAACATCTATCTATCTATATATCTATCTATATCTATATTACTAAAACTCTCATCTTGTTTGGTTGTGAGTCTGCGAGTCTGTCTGCGTGTGTGTCTGTCTGGGGGTCATGCCTGAATTACGTCAAAACGGTACATGATAACGCTACAATTTTTGGACCACCTTACTCACCATTGTCCTATGTCAAGTTTCGTTCAAATTGATGGTATATTTACAAGTTATTCACATTTAAAACTTTACAAATTTAACTTTTCACTTAACTTCTCACTGTAAAGAATCCAAATCCAATTGCTGGCCCAGCCCGTAACAATGTAGTAAATCCCAGGACACTGAGTTCTGGCAGCAAGTGCAATTGGAAGTTTAAAAAGAGGAAAGGTGAATAAGGGGAAATGAGCCGCCCCTGCGCAGTTGGGGACTATGGTGAGTGGTGGAATATTGCGTTGGGGAACAGGTTGCGTTGGGGGAACGGGTGAATGGTGGAGTATTGCGTTGGGAACGGGTTATGTTGGGGGACCAGGCCTCCCGTGTAACAGGGACCCAACGGGTCCCACTTGGTCTTGTAACATATAAATTGCTCATTTTAAACACCAGAATCATCTAGAAACAATATGTTAATTGAATAAGTAGCGATGCCAGTCTGGACTCTTCTATCTATACCCAGCGAGTTACAAATTTGTCCACATTAACCATTAATCCGCTGCTGAGAGCTTAGGGGGACCTGCTTGGCCAAAGCGAGGGCCACCGAGAATGAATGGGGACCCGGCGGGGGGGCCGCCAAGATCGATGGGGTGACCCGATGTGGAGCCGCCGAGATTGGAGGAGGGAACCAGCAGAGGTTCACCGAGAACAAAGGGAGAGCCAGCGGGAGGCCGCTGAGATTGAAGGTGGGGTCCCGGCGTGAGGTGGCAGGCCTGGTTCCCCGCTGCGAGGGTTCAATTAACATTTTGCGACTTTGGCAGCGTCAGAGACATGGCGACTCTTTGAGTTCTGCCGAGGTGAGATCCGCTGTATGATTTTACCGGGTTGTATGCAAAACAAAAAATTTCACTGCACCTTAGTACATGTGACAATAAAATATCATGAAATCATTGAGAACTGGTCATCTCTCACAGAATTGCTGCAGTATGCCTGCCATTGTACAGCAGCTGGGACGTGGGGTCGAGCCTAATTGCACTAAATGAGCCTAATTGACAAAAGAGGGAAGAATAATCCAGACAGAATCAGGCTATAACTGATCTTGAAGTAATTACATTTCAAATATAGTAACTCACAGTTGTTGATAGAGAAATATACCCAAATGATGTTGTCATTGGGTGTGCTAAAGGGTTCAGCAGCATTGACTCATTGACTCATTCCTGGAGGAGTATGAAATTATAAAAAATAGTAGAATTTATTTTCCTGCATGCTGGCACATAACTAAAAAGTGGCCCTGTTATCTATCTATCTATCTATCTATCTATCTATCTATCTATCTATCTATCTATCTATATACTATTAAAATTCTGTGTGTGTGTGTGTGTGTGTGTGTGCGTGGGTGTGTGTGTGTGTCACATTTGGCCTTTGATTCCTTGCTCCGCCAAAACCACACGCGAAAACTCCGCGATTTTTTCCATTTCGCTAGACATTACACTTTTACATACCCTAACACACTCCTTATTAGATTTAGACATTTTAATAGGTCCAAAAACGTAGACCACGTCTTTTGAAATTGATCTGCTTTGCCTACTAGGAGGAATCTCATCTCTTCCAGATGTAATGTTTCCAACATATTTGATGTCCACATTTTTATTGTTGGTGTGGGCGCATTTTCCAGAATTTAAGTATAGCTTTTTTCCCATTATTAGCCATAATTGAGTAAATTCTTCTGATACACGTTTAATTCAGGAATACCTTCCGATATTCCAAAATAATCCATTCTGGTTTTGGTAGCCAGTTTTATTTTGATTAATTTTGAAAAAATATCAAATATTTCAAAACCAGTAATTTTTTGGATTTTAGTACAAAAAACAAAAGAATGTGCTATGGTAGCTTCTTGACATATACATTTATCACAGAATTGAGTACGTTAGGAAAGATTTTATTTAGTTTGGTTTTTGAATAATATAATCTATGTAATGTTTTAAATTGGATAAGCGTATGTCGTACGTTGATCGAGCATTTATGCACCTGTAAATAAATGATTTATCCCAACTCTCTTTGAAATTTTTATACCTAGATCTTGTTCCCAATCTCTTCTAATTCCATCTGTTGTGGGTATTTCTATATTTAAAATGATATTATATAAGTATGATATTAAATTAGCTGATTCCGCCTTGTCTTCATTGCTTCATCTAGTAAGTCGGAAGGCATATTATAATAATCTTTGTGTGTGTGTTTCAAATAGTCACAGATTTGTATATATTTAAAATATTGATTATTTTTCAAATTATATTTCAGTTGTAGTTGTTGGAATGATAGTAATTTTTCTAATTCATACATGGTGCAATAGTAATTTAGAAAAACAAATAAATAAATAAAAGGTATCTGGACCTGGTAATGGGAGGTAAAATAAAAATAGACTTGGTTGGTAGTTCCTTCTCTATGAAGTATGGTATAAGAGTCATAATAGAGCGATTGTTCCTTCTTTCTTTTCTCTTTTTTTCTAGGGTCTATTTTCTAACTTTACTTCCTTCTCTACCTCTTTTCTAAGGGGCTTTCTTTTCCCAACACTCTTTTGCACTTCACAACCTTTGCGCACTTTCTTCACTTTTCTTACTTCTTTCTTTTTCTTTCTTAAAGTTTTAAAAAGTGAAGCGGTACAAAAAATGTATTAATATATACGTGTTGTACATTACTGTAATCTACCGTACTTCTAAAAAATAAAAAATTAAAAAAAAAAAAAAAAAAAAAAAAAAAAAAAAAAAAAAAAAAGATTTAGACATTTTTATGTACACATTTTTAATAAAATCCATCCCCCTCTCCCCCCCCCACTCACTCATTTTGTCGCCTCCTGCCCGGCTCTGCTCCAAAAACACCAACATTTTTTTTTTCGCTGGCGATTTTCGCTGCTGCCGCCCTGCTCTCCTCCATTACACCCCCCCCCCCCCCCCGGGCCAGCTCTCATCACGCTGGCTCAAGCCAAACATCGGTTCTTCCCCTCTGCTTTTCGCCGTCCTCTGTGTCTACGCCGTCAAGACGCTGAAGCACGTTTGGGAACCAGACCCCGGGGTCTGAAGCACGTTCGGGTCCAGACCCAACGGGTCTGCACTTGGTCTAGTTATTATATAAATGTAACCTGCCGTAATCAATATTTCATTCAACCGTGTACCACATGGAGATTTATGTTAGCATTCCACATAATTATTTCTCACACGTATTTAAAGAATCAGCTACACAGTGAGAGCAGTGCAAGACTGCTTTCACACTGGAATAAAACAAGGATAAATGTGTAGGAAGGAACTACACTGAACTGGCTTACACTGAAGATAGTCACAAAATGCTGGGGTAACTCAGTAGGACAGGCACATCTCTGGAGAGAAGGAATGGATGACGTTCGAATTCGAGACTCTTCTTCAGAATAAACCTGGCATTCAAGGAAGAACGGGACAAGACCAAAGGACCAGGAGTCATAGCCTCAGAATAAAAGAAGTACCTTAGAAAGGAGATGAGGAGGATTTATCTAGTCATAGGGCTGTGAATCTGTGGAATTCATTGCCACAGATGGTTGTGGAGGCCAAGTCAATGGATATTTCTTATGGTGAAGATTGACAGATTCTTGACTGGTACGGGTGTCAGGAGTTATGAGGAGAAGGCAGGATAATGTGGTCGTGAGGGATAGATCAGCCATGATTGAATAGCGGAGTAGACGATGGGCCGAATGGCCTAATTCTGCTGCTAGAACTTATGAACTGGCTGCCAACGGCGAATGCAAAATCCAAATAAAACTGACCCCTTGGCTATCACCATTATTTTGTCTGAAATGAAACATCGACAATTAATACACAAACTGCTGGAGTATCTTAGCAGGTCAGGCAGCTCTCTGGAGAAAATGGATCAACGATGTTTTTGTATCAGGACCCTTCTACAGACTATAGTAGGGGAGAAAGCTGGAATAGAGGTGGGGTCGGACAAAGCTGGCAGGTGATGCAGATACAGGTGAGAAGGGTTTGGATTAGGAAATGGTTGGACACAGGCAGAGATGAAAAAGACAAAAGGCTGCGAGATAAGGAAAGAAGCGGCATGAAATGTGAAGCCAGAGGAATCTGCTGGGGATTAGGATAGGTTTTATCATTTTGTGAGCAGTGGGATAATCATCCCTCTAGTGCTCAATGTTCTCACAGCTGGAGATTCATTCTCACTATGCACTTCCCCTTTAATCTGGTCCATGGCATAATTACCCTTGTACAAATCCACTTGCCCTTCTGTTCGCCCTACTGTAATTTTTTGAATCAGGATGAATCTATACTTGGTTTAATCTGTACTTGGGATAGACCATTTAATTTCCAGGCCCATGATCTCCAGAGACTGGATCCCGTGCTGCTGGAAGTGTCTGCTAACATATCTAAATTGATCTCCCCATATAATATACTGACGTGTCCTGTCACTCCAGATCTTAGGCCTTTGCCTGTTTCCCTGATGTAAAGGATGTGGCAGTCTTTTATTAACTGCAAAGACAACATTTTCTTGTTCACCAAGTTATCATTTGTTCTGGCTGAGCTCTCTGTGCTTGACCCTGTCCTTAATATGTTTCTACTATTTTTGAGTATAATCCCCACATTGCTTTTCCCCACAATTTCCAGTTCTTTGCATCCATATCCACATTTAATAAGTAGGTACAAGGAACTGCAGATGCTGGTTTGCCAAAAGGACACAAAGTGCTGGAGTAACCCAGCAGGTCAGGCAACAATGCTTCTATGTACCAATGTGGTAATGAATTAGGATAAGTAAGAATTGTTCCATTGTCGGTTCATATGACAATCAAACATTCTTGTCTTTTAATATCTACTAGACCAAGGGGGGCCCCATTGGGTCCCGTCCCCTCAACACTGGGGTGGGGGGGAGGGTGTCCTGCGGCATCACACACACTAACCACCCCCACACATACTAACCACCCCACACACACACTAACCATTCCAATTGATCTATATTAATATTATTCATTGCCTCCTTTTACCCCATCCCGCCCTATCCACTGACGCATAGCCCCCACCTCGCAGGCGCGTCTAGAGAGGAGGGGGTAGAGACAAAGGGCAGAGACAGAAGAGGCAGAGAGAGTGGGGGCGAAGAGAAAAAGAGAG
>JAXLNO010004958.1:0-64893 GCA_038087875.1 Malacoraja senta
GGTGATAGAATTGGAGGGGCAAGAGGTGGGGGTGTTGCATTGCTTGTCAAGGAAGATATTACAGCAGTGCTTTGGCAGGATAGATTAGAGGGCTCATCTAGGGAGGCTATTTGGGTGGAGCTGAGAAATGGGAAAGGTGTAGCAACACTTATAGGGGTGTATTATAGACCGCCAAATGGGGAGCGAGAATTGGAAGAGCAAATATGTAAGGAGATAGCAGATATTAGTAGTAAGCACAAGGTAGTGATTGTGGGAGATTTCAATTTTCCACACATAGACTGGGAAACACATTCTGTAAAAGGGCTGGATGGTTTGGAGTTTGTAAAATGTGTGCAGGATAGTTTTTTGCAGCAATACATAGAGGTACCTACTGGAGAAGGGGCAGTGCTGGACCTCCTGTTAGGAAATGAGACAGGGCAGGTGGCGGAGGTAAGCGTCGGGGAGCACTTCGGGTCCAGTGATCACAATACCATTAGTTTCAATATAATGATGGAGAGGGTCAGAACTGGACCTGGGGTTGAGATTTTTGATTGGAGAAAGGCTAACTTTGAGGAGATGCGAAAGGATTTAAAAGGAGTGAATTGGGACATGTTGTTTTATGGGAAGGATGTAGAAGAGAAATGGAGGATATTTAAAGGTGAAATGTTAAGAGTACAGAATCTTTATGTCCCTGTTTGGTTGAAAGGAAATAGTAAAAGTTGGAAAGAGCCATGGTTTTCAAGGGAAATTGGACACTTGGTTCGGAAAAAGAGAGAGATCTATAATAATTATAGGCAGCATGGAGTAAATGAGGTGCTTGAGGAGTATAAAGAATGTAAAAAGAATATTAAGAAAGAAATTAGAAAAGCTAAAAGAAGATATGAGTTTGCTTTGGCAAGTAAGGTGAAAGTAAATTCAAAGGGTTTCTACAGCTATATTAATAGCAAAAGGATAACAAGGAATAAAATTGGTCCATTAGAGAGTCAGAGTGGACAGCTATCTGCAGAGCCAAAAGAGATGGGGGAGATATTGAACAATTTCTTTTCTTCGGTATTCACCAAGGAGAAGGATATGGAATTAGGTGAGGTAAGGGAAACAAGCAGAGTAGCAATGGAAACAATGAGATTCAAAGAAGAGGAGGTGCGGACACTTTTGAAAAATATGAAAACGGATAAGTCTCCAGGTCCTGACAGGATATTCCCGAGGACATTGAGGGAAGTTAGTGTTGAAATAGCAGGGGCTATGACAGAAATATTTCAAATGTCATTAGAAACGGGAATAGTGCCGGAGGATTGGCGTACTGCGCATGTTGTTCCGTTTAAAAAGGGTTCTAAGAGTAAACCTAGCAATTATAGACCTGTTAGTTTGACGTCAATGGTGGGCAAATTAATGGAAAGGATACTTAAAGATAATATATATAAGCATCTGGATAAGCAGGGTCTGATTAGGAACAGTCAACATGGATTTGTGCCTGGAAGGTCATGTTTGACTAATCTTCTAGAATTGTTCGAAGAGGTTACTAGGGAAATTGATGAGGGTAAAGCAGTGGATGTTGTCTATATGGACTTCAGTAAGGCCTTTGACAGGGTTCCTCATGGAAGGTTGGTTAAGAATATTAAATTGTTGGGTATTCATGGTGGAGTAGCAAGATGGATTCAACAGTGGCTGAATGGGAGATGCCAGAGAGTAATGGTGGATGGCTGTTTGTCAGGTTGGAGGCCGGTGACTAGTGGGGTGCCTCAGGAGTCTGTGTTGGGTCCACTGTTGTTTGTCATGTACATCAATGATCTGGATGATGGTGTGGAAAATTGGATTAGTAAGTATGCAGATGATACTAAGATAGGTGGTGTGGTGGATAATGAAGTAGATTTTCAAAGTCTACAGAGAGATTTAGGCCATTTGGAAGAGTGGGCTGAAAGATGGCAGATGGAGTTTAATGCTGATAAATGTGAGGTACTACATCTCGGCAGGACAAATCAAAATAGGACGTACATGGTAAACGGTAGAGAATTGAGGAATGCAGTTGAACAGAGGGATCTAGGAATAACTGTGCATAGTTCCCTGAAGGTCGAATCTCATGTAGACAGGGTGGTAAAGAAAGCTTTTGGGGTGCTGGCCTTTATAAATCAGAGCATTGAATATAGAAGTGGGGATGTAATGTTAAAATTGTACAAGGCATTGGTGAGGCCAATTCTGGAGTATGGAGTACAATTTTGGTCGCCTAATTATAGGAAGGATGTCAACAAAATAGAGAGAGTACAGAGGAGATTTACTAGAATGTTGCCTGGGTTTCAGCAACTAAGTTACAGAGAAAGGTTGAACAAGTTAGGTCTTTATTCTTTGGAGCGCAGAAGGTTAAGAGGGGACTTGATAGAGGTCTTTAAAATTATGAGCGGGTTAGACAGAGTTGACGTGGATAAGCTTCTTCCATTGAGAGTAGGGAAGATTCAAACAAGGGGACATGACTTGAGAATTAAGGGACAGAAGTTTAGGGGTAACATTAGGGGGAACTTCATTACTCAGAGAGTGGTAGCTGTGTGGAATGAGCTTCCAGTGGAAGTGGTGGAGGCTGGTTTGATTTTATCCTTTAAAAATAGATTAGATGGGTATATGGACGGGAAAGGAATGGAGGGTTATGGTCTGAGTGCAGGTAGATGGGACTAGCGGGAAGTATTTATTTTATTTAAAAAAAAAAAAAAAAAATGTTCGGCACAAACTTGAAGGGCCGAGATGGCCTGTTCCTTGCTGTAATGGTTATATGGTTATATGGTTAATTGGTGTTATTTACAGACCCCCAAATCGTAGCCCGGATGTAGGGTGTAAGTTGCTGCAGGAGTTAAAACTGGCATGTAACAAAGGTAATGCTACTGTGGTGATGGGGGATTTCAATATGGAGGTAGACTGGGAAAATCAGGTTGGTTCAGGACACCAAGAAAGAGAGTTTGTAGAATGCCTCCGAGATGGATTCTTAGAGCAGCTTGTAATGGAGCCGACCAGAGAAAAGGCAATTCTGGATTTAGTGTTGTCCAATGAACCAGATATGATAAGAGAACTCGAGGTAAAGGAACGGCTTGGATGTAGTGATCATAATATGATTAGTTTTAATTTGCAATTTGAGAAGGAGAACGTTAAATCGGAAGTGGCAGTAATGCAGTTGAACAAAGGGGACTATGAAGGCATGAGAGGGGAGATGGCCAAGGTAGACTGGAAAGGAATCCTAGCAGGAATGACGGTGGAACAGCAATGGCAGGAATTTCTGGGCATAATCTGGAAGACGCAGGATCATTTCATTCCAAAAAGGAAGAAAGATTCTAAGGGGAGTAGGAGGCAACCGTGGCTGACAAGAGGAGTTCGGGATAGAATAAAACTAAAAGAAAAGATGTATAACATAGCAAAGAGTAGCCGGAAGCTAGAGGATTGGGAAACTTTCATAGGACAACAGAAGGAAACAAAACGGGCAATACGGGCTGATAAGATGAAGTACGAAGGGAAGCTGGCCAGGAATATAAAGAAGGACAGTAAAAGCTTCTTTAGATATGTTCAGGGGAAAAGAGTAGCAAAGTCAAATGTGGGTCCCTTGAAGGCAGACACGGGTGAAATTATTATGTGCAACAATGAAATGGCAGAAGAGTTGAATAGGTACTTCGGATCTGTCTTCACTAAGGAAGACACAAACAATCTCCCAGATGTACTGGAGGACAGAGGATCTAAGGGGGTAGAGGAACTGAAATAAATTTTCATTAGGTGAGAAATAGTATTAGGTAGGCTAATGGGACTGAAGGATGATAAATCCCCTGGGCCTGATGGTCTGCATCCCAGGGTCATCAGGGAGGTGGCTCTAGAAATAGTGGACGCATTGAATGAATGAATGAATGAATGAAAACTTTATTGTCATTCAGATATACACCTATACACAGTGCACCTAGAACGAAATTTCGTTGCATTTGACTCTCCAGTTTTTTTTTTTTTAGAAGTGTCGATATTTAAAAAGTTCTAGCCTCGGTTTAAATGATTGTTCAATAATCTTATGGCCTGGGGGATGAAGCTGTTGCAGAACCTGGTTGTCCCGCTCTTCATGCTGCGGTACCTCCTCCCAGAGTTAAGCAGTATAAACAGTCCAAATTGTGGGTGTGTGGGGGCTTTGGTAATGCCCTTAGCTCTACTCAGACAGCGCTTGTATCCCATGTCCATGATGGAAGGAAGAGAAGTCCCAATGATTTTTTCCGCTGTCCTCACCACTCTCTGAAGGCACTTCCAGTCTGCAGCTGTACAGCTGCCGCACCACGTAGAGATACAGCCGGTCATGACCGACTCAATTGTGCTTCTGTAGAAAGTGGCGAGGATGGGAGGGTGGAGGTGTAAACTTCTCAACCTGCGGAGGAAGTACAACCGCTGATGTGCCCGTTTTGCCAGAGATGTAATGTTTGTGGACCAGTTTAAGGTGTCCGTTATATGCACCCCCAGGAACTTGATGCTTTTCACCTGCTCCACTGCTGAGTTGTTGATGCAAATTGGAGTGTGACTGGGCTGAATTTTCCTTCTGAAATCGACTACAATCTCCTTGGTTTTGTTGCCATTTAGGAGAAGGTTGTTCCTGCTGCACCAGCTCACCAGCTGTTCCACCTCCTCTCTATATGCCTGGTCGTCGTTATTGCGGATGAGGCCCACTACTGTTGTGTCATCCGCGTATTTGATGATATGGTTAGTAGTGGACCTGGCGACACAGTCATGAGTCATCAATGTAAAGAGCAGCGGACTCAGGACACAGCCCTGAGGGGAGCCGGTGCTCAGTTTGATGACAGAGGAGGTGTTCTTCCCCACCCGCACAGACTGGGGTCTTTCGGAAAGGACATCCAGGATCCAGTTGCATAGTATGGTATTGAAACCTAGGGGTGCCAGTTTGCTCACCAGATGCTGGGGGATTATCGTGTTAAATGCTGAGCTGAAATCAACAAACAGCATCCGCACGTGGGTATTCTTCTCCTCCAGGTGTTGTAGGCTCAGGTGGACTGCAGAGGAGATTGCATCCTCTGTGGAGCGGTTCGGGCGATAAGCAAACTGGAACGGGTCAAAACTGGAGGGGAGTTTAGAGACCATGTGCTGCTTAATAAGCCTCTCAAAGCACTTCATTATTATTGGTGTGAGTGCTACGGGGCGGTAATCATTTAGGCAGGTTATTGTAGACTTTTTGGGAACTGGTATGATGGTGGCTGTCTTGAAACATGATGGAACAATGGCCTGGTTCAAGGAGATGTTAAAAATGTCTGTCAGAACCAGAGCCCTGAGCAGACGCCCCGGTATGTTATCCGGTCCGGCTGCCTTTCGCTGGTCAATGCCCTCCAGGATTCTGCGGACTTCAGCAGTTTCAAAAGACAGTGCCTGTTCTCCTGGTTGTGGCTCTAATTTCCTCACTGTAGTGGTGTTCAGTGCCTCAAACCTGCCGAAATAATTATTTAGTTCATTTAGAAAGTCTGTGTCATCCTTACAGGACATCTGAGGGGCCTTGTAGTTAGTTATGGCCCGGATGCCTTTCCACATGTTCCTGGTGTTGGTATTATCCTGGAAGAAACCCTGGATTTTCTGTCCGTGGGCGCGCTTTGCTTTCCTAATTTCGCGGTTGAGGTTGGCTCTCGCTGTTCTCAGAGCCCCCGGATCACCAGATTTAAAAGCCGCATTTCATGCTTTCAGCATGGCACGCACCTCTGCAGTAATCCAAGGTTTGTGGTTGGCCCGGGTTGTGATGTTCCTGATGACAATGACGTCCTCCATGCACTTCTGTATGTATCCCGACACCGACATGGCATACTCATCCACATTGATGTTTTGGTTGTGAGTGGCTGCTGACCTGAACATGTCCCAGTCCGTGCACTCAAAGCAGTCCTGGAGTGCTTCTGTAGCTCCCTCAGGCCAGACTCTAACCTGCTTCACAGTGAATCATTTTCCAATGTTCAATAGATTCAGGAACAGTTCCTGTGGATTGGAGGATAGCTACTGTTATCCCACTTTTCAAGAAAGGAGCGAGAGAGAAAGCGGGGAATTACAGACCAGTTAGCCTGACTTCGGTGGTGGGAAAGATGCTGGAGTCAATTATTAAAGAGGTATTAATGGACCATTTAGATTGCTGTAAAACGATTAGTCCAAGTCAGCATGGATTTATGAAAGGGAAATCATGCTTGTCTAATCTTCTGGAATTTTTTGAGGATGTGACAAGTAAAATGGATGAAGGGGAGCCAGTGGATGTAGTGTATCTAGACTTTCAGAAAGCCTTTGATAAGGTCCCGCACGGGAGACTGGTGACTAAAATTAGAGTACATGGTATTGGGGGTAGGGTGTTGACATGGATAGAAAATTGGTTGGCAGACCGGAAGCAAAGAGTAGGAGTGAACGGGTCCTTTTCAGAATGGCAAGCAATGGCGAGTGGAGTGCCGCAAGGCTCGGTGTTGGGGCCGCAACTGTTTACCATATATATTAATGATTTGGAAGAGGGAATTAGGAGCAACACTAGAAAGTTTGCAGATCGCACAAAGCTGGGTGGCAGTGTGAACTGTGAAGAGGATGTTAGGAGGTTGCAGGGTGACCTGGACAGATTGAGTGAGTGGGCAGATGCGTGGCAGATGCAGTATAATATAGATACATGTGAGGTTATCCACTTTGACAGCAAAAACAAGGGGGCAGATTATTATCTCAATGGGGTTAGGTTAGGTAAGGGGGGGGTACAGCGAGAGCTGGGTGTCCTCGTACTGAAAGTTGGCGTGCAGGTACAGCAGGCAGTCAAGAAAGCTAATGGAATGTTGGCCTTCATAACAAGAGGATTACAGTATAGGAGTAAAGAGGTTCTTCTGCAGTTGTATAGGGCTCTGGTGAGACCACATCTGGAGTATTGTGTCCAGTTTTGGTCTCCTAATTTGAGGAAGGACAACCTTGTGATTGAGGCAGTGCAGCGTAGGTTCACGAGATTGATCCCTGGGATGGCGGGACTGTCATATGAGGAAAGATTGAAAAGACTAGGCTTGCATTCACTCGAGTTTAGAAGGATGAGGGGTGATCTTATAGAAACATATAAAATTATAAAAGGACTGGACAAGCAAGATGCAGGAAAAATGTTCCCAATGTTGGGCGAGTCCAGAACCAGGGGCCACAGTCTTAGAATAAAGGGGAGGTCATTTAAGACTGAGTTAAGAAAAAACTGTTCCACCCAGAGAGTTGTGAATTTGTGGAATTCCTCTCCTCAGCCTCCTCGCCGAAGACTCTCGAGCCAAAGACTCGCACTTTTATCACAGGGCCCTTCCCTCACAAGGACGCTGCCTCACTTCCGCTCCCTAAGAGCCGTCTTGCTTATATTGAGTTATATAAGTTATATAAAGTTATATGGAAGCATACATAGCAGCAGATGTCAATTATTTTACATAATCATTATAAACATGTCCGAGACGCTACATCTTGAAAATATTTAGAAACATAGAAACATAGAAAATATGTGCAGGAGTAGGCCATTCGGCTCTTCGAGCCTGCACCGCCATTCAATATGATCATGGCTGATCATCCAACTCAGTAGGCCGGACTAGGCCGTGGGAGGATGGGGAGGGGATTTGTGGGCCCGTCGACCTGCCTGGAGGTGAGTATCAAGTCAAGAGTTTTATTTCTATAGCACATTTAAAAAACAACTCTCGTTGTCCAAAGTGCTTTACATTGGTGTAAGAATAGACACAGAAACATAGAAAATAGGTGCAGGATTAGGCCATTCGGCCCTTTGAGCCTGCACCGCCATTCAATATGATCATGGCTGATCATCCAACTCAGTATCCTGTACCTGCCTTCTCTCCATACCCCCTGATCGCTTTCGCCACAAGGGCCACATCTAACTCCCTCTTAAATATAGCCAATGAGCTGGCCTCAACTACCTTCTGTGGCAGAGAATTCCTCAGATTCACCACTCTCTGTGAGAAAAATGTTTTTCTCATCTCGGTCTTAAAAGACTTCCACCTTATTCTTAAGCTGTGTGTGACCCCTTGTTCTGGACTTCCCCAACATCGGGAACAATCTTCCTGCATCTAGCCTGTCCAACCCCTTAAGAATTGTGTAAGTTTCTATAAGATCCCCCCTCAATCTTCTAAATTCTAGCGAGTACAAGCCGAGTCTATCCAGTCTTTCTTCATATGAAAGTCCTGACATCCCAGGAATCAGTCTGGTGAACATTCTCTGTACTCCTTCTATGGCAAGAATGTCTTCCTCAGATTAGGAGACGAAAACTGCACAATACCAGGGCTGCCAACATTGGGTGAGAGTTGAGAGTGAGAAATTGCGAGGGAGCATAGCGACCGGGGTGGGGGGGTGGGGGGGTGGGGGGGGGGGGAGGGGGGAGGGTGCGGGTCGGGAGCTTTTGTATTTTTCAGCTTGAAATTGTGCAATCTGGTGCATACTCAGTGGAGGAGCCGCCATCTTGGAGGAACGGCTGCTAAACAGCAGCCGTCCGTCAAATTCACTTTTTCTTTAGTTTTAGCTTTTTTTATTTCTTTGTTTGTTTGGGGGATTTTGACTTTTAATGTGGGGGGGTAAGGGGGAAACTATTTCTGGGTCCCTACCTGGTCGGTGAGGCAGCTTTTTCTCCAGGCTGCCTCGTCGACCCGTCCTCGTGGCCTACCAGCGGGCATGGAGCGCTGTTTCCTGACGGGGACCGCCCAGCACCTTCAGCTTCGTTGGCGGCACAGCGCTGGAGCGCTACCGGGGAGCGTAGCGGGCGATGCCTTGCCTGGGTCGCCGCGCTGGATCGCCGCGCTGGATCGACGCGCCGCCGAGATCAACACCTCCGGGCTGCGGGAATGCGGAGCGACCAGCCACGGGCGGCGGCGCCGACTCCAACATCGGGAGTCTCGTGGCTCCAAATCAGCGCGGCCCTGTCGGCTTCAGGTGCCATCGACTCCTCTGGGAAACCGGCCGTTCCAGCCGCTGCGAGGACTCTCCCGACGGTCAGGAACATCGGGCCTCCGTAGAGGCAACTGTGGAGGCCTCATTGGGCCTGACTCTGGGGAGAACTGGGTTGGGGACTGGACATTGTGCCTTCCCCCACAGTGGTGGTCATTGTGGGGGGATGATTTTTGTGTGCTGTGCCTGTTAGTCTGTGTTCAAGATGGCGGTCGGAGGGGAGAGTAGACGCTGGCGCGAATTGGTCGCCGCTGCTCTCTCCTCAAATTGTGTTTCTTATTTTCTTTTTGTGCTTTTGAAATTGAATTCTGTCCTTGATTTGTGTACTGTGGTGTTTTTATATTTAATTTATTCCGATTATGTGTTTTGTATTTTTGTGATTCTATGCCTTGTAAGGTGCCCTTGGGTTTTAGAAAGGCGCCAGTAAATAAAATGAATTATTAATATTATTATACTGTAGCGAGTCTTTTAACTTGCATTTGAATGCAACATTTATGCTTTAAATTGGATTAGGTATGAATACGGTTTAGCCAAATTACATTCCTAATTAAATTCCACAATAGAGCCAGGCTCTGATCAACAGGTGCAGCACATGAATGACTGTATTCATATATAGAAATCAGATTATATTCATGCTGTTATGTGTATATATAGAGAAAAACTCAGTGAAACAAAGCAAAAGCGTGAGAGTTGGCAGCCCTGTCTAAGGCCAGGATGTGACAACAGACACACAGGGAGACACATACACAAAGGAACACAAACACACACACACACGCACGCACGCACGCACGCACGCACGCACGCACGCACACACACACACACACACACACACACACACACAGGGAGACAGACAGACACACACAGGGAGACAGACAGACACACACACGGGGAGACACGCACATGGGCAGACACACACACACACACAGACACGCACACTCACAGGGAGACACACAGACACGCACACACACAGGGAGACACACACAAGGAGACACACACAAGGAGACACACACAGGGAGACACACACACACAGGGAGGCACACATACACACACAAGGAGGCACACACAGGGAGACAGACACACAAGCACACACACACACACACCTTTTCTTCCCCCTCCCTCCATCCTCCCCTTCCTCCCTCTTGCCCCCATCCTTCCCTCTTTCCTCCACCTCCCTCTTTCTCCCCTTTCTCCTTTCCTTCCTTCATCCCCTTTCTACATTCCCTCCCCTCGTCTCTCTTTGCCTCCATCCCTCCCTTTTTTTCTCTCTCTCTCTCTCTCTCTCTCTTTCCCCCCTCCCTCTCTCTCCCCGGCTGCCCAAAGGGGAGTCTGGCGGGCACGGTGTAGCATGGATTGGCGGCGCTGGCGCTGCCTTGTGAGTTGAAGGGCAGGAGGGAGGGAGGGAGGGAGGGAACGAGGCTGCAGCGGCGGCCGGCAGCGCAGCGTTCACAGCCGGCACATAGAGGCGCTGACACCCGGCGGCTGCACATCCAACCAAGAGAGAAGAGACGCGACGTCACTCACAGCCGACAACCGACGCGCTTCCCCAGATCCCTGGCACGCGGCGCAAAGTGACAAACTGCGCAGTGACTGAACTCAGCGTGAGAACTCGGTCATGAGTATGAGGGCGTGAGAATTTGCTCCAGGGCGTGATTCTCACGCTGAAAGCGTGAGAGTTGGCAGCCCTGACAATACTCCACGTGTGGTCTCACCAAGGCCCTGTACAACTGCAGTAGAACCTCCCTGTTCCTATACTCAAATCCTTTTGCTATGAATGCCAACATACCATTCGCTTTCTTCACTGCCTGCTGCACCTGCATGCCTACTTTCAATGACTGGTGTACCATGACCCCCAGGTCTCGTTGCATCTCCCCTTTTCCTAATCGGCCACCATTCAGATAATAGTCTACTTTCCTGTTCTTGCCACCAAAGTGGATAACCTCACATTTATCAACATTATACTGCATCAGTCATGCATTTTCCCACTCACCCAACCTATCCAAGTCACCTTGCAGCCTCCTAGCATCCTCCTCACAGCTAACACTGCCCCCCCAGCTTCGTGTCATCCGCAAACTTGGAGATGTTGCATTCAATTCCCTCTTCCAAATCATTAATATATATTGTAAATAGCTGTGGTCCCAGCACTGAGCCTTGCGGTACCCCACTAGTTACTGCCTGCCATTCTGCAAAGGACCCGTTTACTCCTACTCTTTGACTTGTCTTGGCAGAAAAACCAGATCATTTTTCCAAGACATGGACACCATTCATTGATTTATTACAAGGATAGTATGGCTCAACACAACTTTGGATTTAAATCTAATTATGGGTTGGGTGAGGTGGGTGGGGAGGGACGAAAGGCAGGTATACCAACAAGTTTATTTCGGAGTCACGTGAGTGACTATGTGAAGAACCCCGCCAGTGCGCCTGCGCATCATTACGTCAGACGCCTTGACGCAAACGGACGTGAGGAGCAGAGCTCCTCTAGTGGTTTGTAGTTTTTCAACTACAAGGTAAGTAAAACTTTTTTCAGTATTTCCAGGTCCGTTTACTGTGTGTCTGTGGGGATTTTTTCCACAGATGCCATGGAAAAAACGGGCAGGGGGAAGAGGCAAGCGACTCAGCCGACAGAAGTCGGGAAAGTCGGGAGTCTGAGGTTACAGACCAACCGCCTCTAACACCGGTACAGTCGCCAGCGGTGAGCATAGCGACTGTGGACCTGGGGCAGTCAGCGCCTGTCGGGCGCAAGGCCAAGTTCAGATCGAAAAGGGCCATGGAGGAGGAGTCCCAGGAATGGAAATGGAAGTAGCTCCAGGGTTAATACTGCTTTTGAGCGTATTGCCCTAATGGAAAGCCTGCTAGATAGGCTGTTGGAGCAAAGCACACTCAGGCAAGAGTGTAATCCAAGCTGCTGGAAGCAGCTCAACAGCTCCTGGTACAGGGCTGATAGAATGCACCCTCAGGGATGAGGAGCGTGCTACGGGTCATGAGATTTCAGACCCCGACTCTGACGGTGAGGCTGTACAAGGCGAAGAACGGCAGCTGCCAGATGTTCCAACCCTGGCAGTACGATTCGCTGCCCCGTCAAGGTCAGGAGAGCCATTAGGAGAAGAATTGGCCTCCCTAATAAATTACTTGGTTTCCCATCAGCTGGAACAGCAGGAGATGGATGAGACTGCAAGAAAACATGAGACCCCAAGTAACTGTGTGTTGCACCAGCAGTGAACCAAATTGTCTGGGATCAGTTGAGTATGACTATGAGAACTCAGCAATTGAAATTGCAGAAAATATTAAAGCTGCTGCGTTCTGGAATAACTGCTTTGGCCAGAATAGCGGATTACAGCCAAGAGATGACGGAGTTGCATCAGGAAGCACTGGGGTTGCTATGCAGCACCCACTCCGAGATCAATTGTCTGAGGAAGGTGCTATACGGCCTACTATGAATCCGAATTCGCAGCATTCTGCAAACCAAGTAATATACAATTACCCAACTTACTCTTTGGAGAGGATCTCGGGAGAGTTGGAAGATGAAGTGAAAACAGGATTGATGAAAACATCAATGGTTGTAAAGTCTGTAAAGAGGAAGTATCCTTTCAGACGTCATACGGATCCTGGACCAAGACAAGTCGCTCATCAACGCAGGGACGTAGCTGGGCGGCCTGCAGCGGGAGCAAGAACCAGTGGTGCTGCTTCCGGGAGAATCCAGGGATCTCAGAGTACTCAAATGACTCAAGAGGTAGGTGGACCTGGTTCTCATAGGAACATACTAACCGGATTAAGTCCAAAAGTTGGAGGCAGATTACGTCTCTTCTATAACAATTGGAAGAAGATTACTTCAGATGTGGTAATTCTGCAAAATATACAAGGATTTCGAATTGAATTCAATCCAAATTATGATTTGCCTGTCCAGCATGTTCCTAGCAGAACTCTCCACTTTGCACAAAAAAGAAGTAATGGAGGTTCAAGCTGCGCTTCAAACCCCTATATAAAAGGTGTTATTGAAGAATCAGTCTACCAAATTCACCAATTTATGTCAATATATTCCCTCGATCAAAAAAGGAGGATGTAGGATTATTATAGACTTGACAAGTCTGAATCCTTTTGTTCAAGTTAGACATTTTAAAATGGAGACATTTGTGCTGCCAAACAACTTATTTCAGAAGCATGTTTTTTGGCAACTATAGATTTAAAAGATGTATATGATTCAGTGTCTGTTCACTTGGAAGATATAAAGTATCTTAAATTTACATGGATGAACCAGTTAGGGCAGTTCAAAGCTCTGCCTAATGGGTTAACGTCCGCTCCCAGAATATTCACAAAATTGTTAAAATCAATTCTGGGGTTGCTGAGAAGCCAGGGGCATGTACCAATGGCATACTTGGATGATGTCCTGATTATAGGAAGGACAAAACAGTCAACAGAAGCATCTGTTGCAGTTGTGAAATCAACTTTTGAAAGTTGGGGTTTTCTAAATTCATCCAAAGAAATCAAGGTTAACAACATGTACCTCGATTGATTATTTGGGGTTCACAATTGATTCAGCACAAATGAAAATTACTTTGCCCAGTGAAAAAAGGGTGGAGTTGATTAAAGATTGCAGTAATCTGTTAAAAGAGCAAAAACCCTTAATCAGACAGGTGGCTCGAGTACTGGGAAAATTAGTAGATTCCCAGCACGGACCATTACATTATCAACAGCTGCAGAGAGTTAAAGAACAGGCACTGAGAATGAATGCTGGTCATTTTGATAGAACCATGCAACTAACAACAAATGCTGTTTCTGATCTGCAGTGGTGGATTCTACATGTCTCAAGCAGTTCCAGCAAAGTGCTGATTGAACAACCTTCCATGATATTACAAACTGATGCCAGTGCACTAGGATGGGGTGCAACTGACTTAACATCTAGCTGCGGAGGCAGATGGAATCAGGAAGAGTCATTGTTACTGCAGACATGGGGAATTAACTATTTGGAGCTTTTAGGATGTTTCTATGGACTCCAAGCTTATTGTTCTAACACAACTAAAAGGCATGTTCAAGTTCAAATTGATAAACACAAACAGCAGTTGCCTATATTAATGATATGGGTGGAATTAAGTAGGTATCATGTGACAAAATGGCTAATCAACTTTGGTCTTGGTGTATTGAAAAGAACATTTGGATTTCAGCTATCTATCTACCAGGTAGAATGAACACGATAGCAGACACCAGGTCACGAAAGTTCCATGATAATAAAGAATGGATGTTGAATCGAGAGGTATTCAATGATATAGTAATCAGATTTGGAATGCCCGACATCGACTTGAATCATCAGCTATCGAGATATATCTCATGGGAACCAGATCCAGGAGCAGTGGCGATTGATGCTTTCTTGCTACATTGGGGTGGTATGTTTTCATATATATTTCCACCTTTCTTTTTTTTTTTTTTTTTTTTAATTAATATTTTTTTATTGGAGATGCGTACACAACCTAGTTACATCATTACAGTCTTACAGTCTTACATTTTTAAATTGATAATATTGTTAAATATTATTACAATGTCTCCAATACTTTTTGCTTTTTTTTTTTAAACTAAATAGAACTAAAGAGAAAGATGAAGTAAAGAAAGAAAAGAAAGAGAAGAGAAAAAAAAAAAAAAAATAATAAAACAAAAAAAAAAAAAAAAAATTGAGAAAAGATAGTTAAAGGAGAATGGAAAAATTTATTAAAATAGAAAACTTCATTCGAGATATATTCGTACATTTCTAGATATAGCATTTCATCCATTCTTTAGCCCGGGTGTTAGTCAGGTTCCTGTGCTGAACTGTTCTGACCCTTTAGGTAATCAATAAAAGGAGACCATGTTCCAATGAATAATTCCTGTTTGTCCAACAGGGAGAGTCTGATTCTTTCCACGTTTAAGGTCTCCGTCATTTCTATAATCCACATTTTGATTGTGGGGGTCGTAGGGCTTTTCCAAAATTTTAGAATTAATTTTTTTCCTGTTATTAAACTATAATCAATAAAGTTTCTTTGTGTTGTTCTAAATGTTTGATTTAATTCTAATATTCCAAGTATTATTAATTTTGGGTCTGGGTCCAATTGTGTGCTGGTTACTTTAGATATTATACTGAAAATATTTACCCAGAATTGTTTAATTTTTATACAGTTTGCAAACATATGAGATAAGGTAGCTTCTAAATGTTGACATTTATCACATATAGGTGAGATATGTTGAAAAATTTTATGTAGTTTTGTTTTGGAATAATGTAACCTATGTATTACTTTAAATTGTATTAGAGAATGTCTGGCGTTTAATGAACATTGATGTATGTGTTGCAAACTTTCTTCCCAAGTATCTTTCGTTATTATTTGATTTAATTCTTTTTCCCATGTTTGTCTGTGTAAGTCCGTCGATGGAATGTCACTGTCTAATAAGATATTATATATATAAGATATTAATTTTTCTGTATTAGGATGTTTGTTCCAACATTCATCAAGAATTTCTGAATTTCTAATTCTAAAATTTAGAGTATTTGATTTTACGTAATCTCTAAGTTGAAGATATCTGAAGTAATCATTTCCTCGAAGTCCGTAAGTCTGTTGCAACTCCTGAAATGTCAGAAAAGTGCCTTCCTTGTAAAGTTGTCCCATATTTTTAATTCCATAATTCTTCCATTGTGTAAAACCCCCGTCCAACCATGAAGGCTTAAACAAAGGGTTATTCACAATTGGAAGAAAAAGTGATAAATTATCTAATTTTAATGTCTTTTTTAATTGTTTCCAAATTCGTATAGCACTAAATATTATAGGGTTTTCCCTATAAATTTTTTTGTTTAATTTAGACGTAGCAAATAAAATCGAACCGATATCAAAAGGTAAACAATCTTCCTTTTCCATTTTTAACCAGTCTGGTTGATGATCTATTTCTTCCAACCAGAAATTCATATTTTTAATATTAACTGCCCAGAAATAAAACAAAAAGTTGGGTAAAACCAAGCCTCCATTTATTTTTGATTTACACAAATGTCTTTTGTTTATCCTATGATTCTTATAATCCCAGATAAAATCATTAACAATAGAGTCCAGTTTTTTAAAAAAGGTTTTTGCCAGATATATCGGTAATGTCTGAAACAGGTATAATATTTGCGGTAAAAAAAATCATTTTTATGGCATTAATTTTGCCTACCATTGAGATAGGAAGTGTTTTCCAGTATTGAATATTCTTATGTAGTTTATTTAGTAATGGTGGAAAATTTGCTTTAAATAATGATGTATATTTCTTAGTTATATAAATACCTAGATATTTAAATTTTTATCTTTACTATTTTAAATGGATATTGTTGTATTATCTGTTTGTTATGTTCCCTTATTGGCATAATTTCACTTTTATTCCAATTTATTCTGTATCCTGAAAGTGAACCAAATTGGGTTATTAGCTTTAATAAGTTTGGAATACTAATTTCTGGTTTTGTAATATAAATTAATACATCATCTGCATATAGAGAAATCTTATTCACTGTGTCCTTTGTGTTATATCCGTGTATTTCCGGATGCCCCCTGACTCTTTCTGCAAGTGGCTCAATAGCAAGCGCAAATAATAATGGAGATAACGGGCATCCTTGTCTACAACCTCTAGATAGACTAAATTTAGATGACAACCTTTGGTTTGTAAATATTCTAGCCGTGGGATTTGTATATAACAGTTTTATCCATGTACAGAATTTCTCCCCTAACTGCATATTTTCCATCACCGAAAATAAATAAGACCATTCGACCTGATCAAATGCTTTTTCAGCGTCAAGTGAGATTATTGCTAGATCTTCATTAATATTTCTCTTGGAATATATAATATTAAATAATCTTCTTAGGTTATAATATGAGTACCGTTTCTGAATAAAGCCTGTTTGATCAGGGTGTATTAATTTATTCATCATTGTACTTAATCTATTCGCTAGTATTTTAGTTAATATTTTCTGATCTGTATTTAAAAGTGCGATTGCTCTATATGATCCCGGGTCTTCCAGATCTTTATCAGCTTTAGGAATAAGTGTTATTATAGATTCATTTAAGGTGTCTGGAAGTTTCTGTTGAGTATAGATATACTCATACAACCTTTGTAAACGTGGACAAAGCAAGTCATGAAATTTTTTATAAAATTCGGAGCCTAAACCATCTGGTCCTACTGCTTTCCCATTTTTTAAAGAGCCGATTGACTCCTCAATATCTTTTATGGTAATCTCCCTTTCTAATAATTCTCTATCGTTTGAATCTAAACCTTTTAAATTACATTTTAGTAAAAAATCTGCTATTCCTTCTGATTGTCCTACGGTTTTAGTTGAATAAAGGTTATGATAGTATTGGAGAAATCTATCATTTATGTCCTTGGGCATTTTTAATAATTCTCCTGTCTCTGTTCTAATTTTATGAATTATTTTTTCCCCTTCCATTTTTCGTAACTGACGTGCTAATAGTTTTTGTGGTTTGTCTCCAAATTCAAAATGTAATTGTTTGGTTTTTTGATAAAGTTTTATTACTTGTTCTGAATACATTTTATTTAATTTATATTTCAATACAGCAATTTTATTATGTTTTAAAATAGATGGCGTTCTCGCATTTTCTATATCTAGTTGCTTGATTTCCCTTTCCAATGTTTGTTGTTTAATCCTGTTCTCTTTATTATAAAATGCTTGAGCGGAAATTAATGTACCACGAACAAACGCTTTAAACGTTTCCCACATAAGAGAAGTAGGTGTGTCAGGGTTGTCATTTACCTCAAAAAATATTTGAATCTGTTTAATAATATATTCCTGGCATGATCTTTCGTTCAAAATTTGTGGGTTAAATCTCCAATATGTTTGTTTCTCGGACATTCCATTTAATTTAATCATGAATGTTACAGGTGCGTGATCTGAGATTATAATGTTATGGTATTTTGAATTATAAATAAATGGGATAAACCTAGAGTCAACCAAAAAATAATCTATTCTTGAGTATGTTTTATGTACTGGTGAGTAACATGAGTATTCCCGTCCAGTTGGGTTTTCTATTCTCCAGACATCTTTAATATTAGTGGTATTAATAAATGAATTTAAAAATACACTTGATTGAGATTTTACTTTTTTTTGCCTTGAAGATCTATCTAAGTATGAATCTAATGTACAGTTAAAGTCTCCTCCAATTATTAATTTATATTGTGTAAATTCAGGAATTTTGTTAAATGTTTTATTAAAAAACATGGGGTTATCAAAGTTAGGCCCATATACATTAAGAAGAATCACTTTTTCTCCATTTAACTCTCCTACTAATATAATATATCTACCATCTATATCCACTATTGTTGAAGAGTTCGTAAAATGTATTCCTTTACGAATTAATATTGCAACTCCTCTGGATTTATGGGAAAAAGAGGAATGATATGATTCAGCGATCCACTTTGCTTTAAGTCTATGTTGGGATTCCTTTTTAAGGTGCGTTTCTTGGAGGAATATTATATCTGTTTTGATTAGGTTTAGATGTGCCAAAACTTTACCTCTCTTAATTGGTTCATTGATTCCCTTGACATTCCAGCTACAAAATGTTATTCCCTGACCCCCTCTTGTCATATTAACATCTTGCATATTGTTTCTAAGGTGGTCTATAGCCGAGCAGAAAGTACAACACGTAGAACCTGATCCTGCTACCGAGCTTCAGATAGATGAATATAAAATCATATACATCGCTCTTCCGAACACATCTCCTTGTATTAGACTTGTTTTTCCATTCAAACGTTGAGTTATAAAAATATTTAAAGTGAAAGAAGTGATAGAGTTGATTAGTAAAGGGTGAAAGAAAAAGAACTACATCTACAATTAGTGTAGTTAGTGATAGCCACACTAACGTGGCTAGAATTCTAAAGACTTCCGTAGCCTTTGTAAAAAAAAAAATTCCCAGCTCCGTGCCTGAAGAAAAAAAAAAAGATTATTTCTAACATTCAAATAACTTCTTTGGGAGTAACAAACTTATATACATACCCATACCTACACACACACACCATACATACATATAAATATGTATATATACCCATGTGCGTACATTTACAAGCACGTATCCCTGCAGACAAACTCAAGAACAGCAAAAATTCACAACGTTATTGTTCTCTACATGTTATATTATTTTCTTCGCTAAATCTATAAATTTAATTTTGATTTGAAAATCAAAGAGGAAAACCGTCAAGTTTTATTATGACCTAGGCAAATTTACCTCTTGCATATCCTCTTTTATAATCTAAGTATGTAATTCATCTCTACCTTAATCAAAGACTATTAATTATTAATCATTGTTATCCATCAATACAGTATTAAATTTTTATGAGAGAAGTTAATGTTAATAATTTTAGTAGTAATGTGGATATTAAATAAGTATTAGTTGTAGTTAGGTGTGAGTATACAGATTATAACAATGACTAGTAAAATTAATAAAATAAAAAAATAAACAATACAAAGATCCCGATTTTCTCCAATGTTCTCCGTCCATTTCGGTTTTCGAATGGCCTTAAAGCTCTTAAAAGAACTTTAAAGGTCCTTTTAGATCTGGCGGTCCTGTTAGTCCTTGACTCCTAAGACGTAAAGTAAATTCTTCAGTCTACGGTCAAGTTCTCGGTTTCTTTGGCGTATTCCAGTGCTTTTTCGTGGTCTGTAAAAAATAGCTCCTTGGATTTGAAGGAGACTCTTAGTCTTGCGGGATAAAGCAGGCCGTATCTCAAACCCGGTATATTCTTCAGTATTCTTTTTGTCTCAGTGAACAGCGCTCTTTTCTTGAAGACTTCTGCCGGATAATCTCGGTAAATACTGAATCTCACCCCTTTAAAAAGGAGCTGTCCGCCTTGAACAGTTTTCCTCATTATATCGTCAAATTCATGATCCAGTTGTACCTTTACGATGATTTGTCTTGGGTGGGCTTCATCTTGTGTACGACGTCGCTGCGCTCTATGAGCTCGACCGAGTGAAGGTTTGTGATCCAATTTTAAGGCTTTTTGTAATAGGTCTGCCACAAAATCCCGAGTGCCCATATCCTTCTCACTTCCTTCTTTCACCCCTACAATTCTTAGGTTCGTACGTCTTTGACGTCCCTCCAAATCGGTACATTTATCACTTAATTTGATCACCATTTCGGAGAGGCGTTGGTTTTCATTAATGAGTCGACCTACAGTTTCCGCACTTGTCGCCGCCCATTTCTCAAGTTCAGTTATCGCTGTTCTATGTTGATCGAGTTCTTGATGAATGGGGTCCACCTCCATTTTAACGCTCGCTTCCACCGAAGCGATCCTTACTTCCAGCTCTTCCATCTGTTCCTTGTCCTCCTCCTCCCTTGACCTCTTCCAGACTTCCAGTATTTCTTGAACGGTAGAAAGCATTTCTGCTTTAAAATCTACCTTAAAAGAGTAAAGCTCTTCTTTAAAATTCTCTCCAAAGGTTTTCAATTCGGCAGTAAGAAAAGCTTTAAGATCATCCATTTCAGCCTTTTTCTGTTTTGTTTTCTTCGGGGGCTCTTCCTGGGCAGTCATTGTACCTGAGGCCGAGGCCTCAGTTGGGCCTTCCTCTTCCATCGGAGGGGGTTTCCCTTTACCGGGTTTTTTTTGTATCCCACGGGGAGGGGGAGAACGTTGTGTCGACATACCGTCCAAGTCGCACTCCTGATAACGTCACGCGGCAGGCAGCCTTTCAGATCGCGATCGCTGCAGGTAAGACCCGATTTTTCTCCCGTTTCAGTTTTCTTCGGCACGGAGCTAGTTGGCGCTGGACTCAAGCCTCCATAGCGCCACCGGAAGTCTCGTATTGAAAAGAACATTTGGATTTCAGCTATCTATCTACCAGGTAGAATGAACACGATAGCAGACACCAGGTCACGAAAGTTCCATGATAATAAAGAATGGATGTTGAATCGAGAGGTATTCAATGATATAGTAATCAGATTTGGAATGCCCGACATCGACTTGAATCATCAGCTATCGAGATATATCTCATGGGAACCAGATCCAGGAGCAGTGGCGATTGATGCTTTCTTGCTACATTGGGGTGGTATGTTTTCATATATATTTCCACCTTTCTGCCTCATAAGCCAATGTTTGCTTAAAATCAGGCAAGACGCTGCTTCAGGGGTATTGGTAGTACCAGATTGGCCTACACAGCCATGGTATTCGTTGATATTAGAATTAACAACACAAATGTTGATGAAAGTCCCAAAAAGGAGTCATTTATTGCTGCACCCTGTAACAGGGGAACAACATCCATTATATGATCGTTTGGATTTGTTGATTTGCAGGTTTTAAGAAGGCCTTTTCTGGGGCGAGGACTGTCTGAGCGTACTGTGGACATGCTTACGGCAGCCTGGTGGAAGAGCACTCAAAAACAGTACCTTTCTTATATTAAGAAATGGGAAGAGTTCTGTGTACAAAAGAATGTGCAATATAATACTGTAGATATTCAAATGTTTAGAATTTCTGTCAAAACTTTATTATGATGAAGGTCTGAGTTGTAGTGTAATGAATTCAGCCAGAAGTGCATTGTCTTCATATTTGGTTCTGGATTCAGAAAGAAACCCAATTGGGTCACACCCAATTGTTTCCAGACTAATGAACGGAATCTTTAATTCCAAACCACCGAAACCTAGGTACATGACAATCTGGGATGTAAGTGTGGTACTGAAACTACTTCGTGAATGGTCACCAAGTGTGTCTTTACCTTTGGCCAAGCTCAGTATGAAAATAGTCAGGCTTATGGCATTAGTGACAGCACAACGGGTGCAAACACTTGGAAAATTACAAATAGACAGGTGTGACAGGATTTAAAATTGTGCTAGCAGCATATCCAAATGATCCTTGTCTCTGTATTAAGACATATTTGTTACAATACATTGAGGTCACAAGGAATTTGAGAAATACGGAAACTGGGTTGTTGATCACACACAAGAAACCACACAAGAGAGTTTCAATACAGACTATTTCCAGATGGATAAAATAAGTCTTAACAGCTGCTGGTATTAACACTTATGTTTTTACGTCTCACTCGACTAGGGCAGCAGAAACGTCGGCGGCCAGGGCAAAAGACGTCCCCGTCGACCATATCCTCGCAGCCGCCGGATGGTCCAATGAGTTGATGTTTCAACATTTTTTACCATCGGCCTATTGTTAATGCGGGATTGTTTGCAGAAACTATTTTAAGTTCTGTGTAAATTCCTCTGGTTTAAAGGGGATCTGATTAATTTCATTATTGAAATGAATTACTGCATTTGTGGTACAAATGTTATTATGAATGCATGATTGATTATTTCTCGTTCCGAGTCAATCAATGCAGTGAGAAGCCGGGATTGATCTGCGGCATGAAATCACAAAGCTTTAAAATCTTCACGTAGTCACTCACGTGACTCCGAAGTAAAATAGTAAGATTAAACGAGAACTTACCTAAGTTTGAAGTTTGATCTTTATTTTATGAGGAGTTACGTAGGTGATTACATGCCCGCCACGACCCTACCCATTATCATAAAGGTCAGATGGAAGTTCTTGTATTACTCATTTTAGTATGAGACTATATTACTTTGGTTGTTGTTTTTTGTGATTTCACACCGCTGCTTTGAAGATTGACGCGCAGGCGCACTGGCGGGGTTCTTCACGTAATCACCTACGTAACTCCTCATAAAATAAAGATCAAACTTCAAACTTAGGTAAGTTCTCGTTTAATCTTACTATTTTCTTTCTCATTTTCTTTTTTTCCTTTTATTTTTTTCTATTCCTCTCTTCTTTCTTTCTTTTATCCACTCTTTGGCTACACTTTGGTAGTCTAGGGGTTCTATCTTTGTACTTTTCACTTTTTCTCTTTCCTGCTTTTTCTCCTTTCTTTTCTTCCAACTCAGGCTAAAAAGTTAAAATTGAACCTGTACCATAACTGTGTTATTTTATATGCCATTGGTTCTATTTTTGTTCATTTGCTTTGAATAAATAAAAAAATAAAAAAATAAAAAACTATTTTACGTAATCAGACATCAGCTTATTTTACTTAAACTCACGTGATTGTTAGTCATTTAGCAGCACTTAATTAAATCATGTATCCAGTAAACAAGATACTAAACAAGTTACTTATTTCTACTTTAGCATCTTTGTATTCTTAATAAATAAATTTGTATCTTTGTACTCAACCTATAAACTGGTATGTAACATAGAAACATAGAAACATAGAAAATAGGTGCAGGAGTAGGCCATTCGGCCCTTCGAGCCAGCACCTCCATTCAATATGATCATGGCTGATCATCCAACTCAGTATCCTGTACCTGCTTTCTCTCCATACCGCCTGATCCCTTTAGCCACAAGGGCCACATCTAACTCCCTCTTAAATATAGCCATTGAACTGACCTCAACTACCTTCTGTGGCAGAGAATTCCACAGATTCACCACTCTCTGTGTGAAAAATGTTTTTCTCATCTCAGTCCTAAAAGACTTTCACCTTATCCTTAAACTGTGACCCCTTGTTCGGGACTTCCCCAACATCGGGAACAATCTTCCTGCATCTAGCCAGTCCAACCCCTTAAGAATTTTGTAAGTTTCTATAAGATCCCCCCTCAATCTTCTATAATAATAAACATTATATTATGGTGTGTAACCTTTAACTGTAGCTGGAAAATAAGGGTGGCGAAATAGAGTGAGTTAGAGTGACAGCTGGGAGATTAGAGTGATAGTTGGAATTTAAGGGTGGCAAAAGAAGGAGAGATATGAGGGGTGGTGTAAGAATCTAGATAAGTTAGATAAGACTGAAGCAAGGTCAGAAGTTAATGGTGGCGAGACAGAGAATGTCAGAATAGAAGATGGATTGATGCGAGAGGCGTGCAGGATGCACCGATGTTTGCAAATAAAGGCTTTTCGTCTTCTTGAAGAATTCTCCGTGTCTGTGTCATCTTATTCAACTCTGAATCTTGTAACCACGACACAAGAGGCAGCACGCCGGCGGTCGGAGCCTTTCTTCTGGCGCGATGCTAAACGTCCGCGCGGGGGAGGGCGAGATGCGACCAGGAGAAAAGACGCATCTCCGTCCAAGTGGGTGACTGGAAACGCTTCCCCCCATTCCCCCTTTTAAGGGTCAACAAACACTCCACATGGACTGCCAGTACCTAACATGGCCGCCCTGGGCATCACTCCCTTTTACTTCAATGGGAGAGCCAGCAGTCAAGATGGCCGCCTCCCTGGGATTCACCTCCCATTGACTTCAATGGGAGTGCCCTGACCAAAGATGGCCGCCTCCCTGACCTCACCTCCCTGTGACTTCAATGGAAGTGTTAAAGAAGGAACTGCAGATGCTGGAAAATCGAAGGTACACAAAAATGCTGGAGCAACTCAGCGGGTGCAGCAGCATCTATGGAGCGAAGGAAATAGGCAACGTTTCGGGCCGAAACCCTTCTTCAGACTGATAGGGGGTGGGGAGAAGAAAGGAAAAAAGGCGGAGGAGGCGCCAAAGGGCTGGGGGAGGGGAGGAGACAACCAGAGGGCTGATGAAGGGGAGGGGACAGCAAGGGCTAGCAGTATTAGGAGAATTCAATGTTCATGCCCCCAGGGTGTAGACTGCCCAAGCAGAATATGAGGTGCATTTCCTCTAATTTCCGGTGTTGCTCGCTGTGGCCATGGAGGAGACCCAGGACAGAGAGGTTAGATACGGAATGGGAGGGGGAGTTGAAGTGCTGAGCCACCGGGAGCTCAGGTTGGCTATTGCGGACCGACCGGAGGTGTTCGGTCTCACCGATGTAGATCAGCTTGCATCTAGAGCAGCGGATGCAATAGATGAGGTTGGAGGAGATGCAGGTGAACCTCTGTCGCACCTGGAACGACTGCTTGGGTCCTTGAATGGAGTCGAGGGGGGAGGTGAAGGGACAAGTGTTGCATCTCTTGCGGTTGCAAGGGAAAGTACCCAGGGAGGGGGTGGTACGGGAGGGAAGGGAAGAATTGACAAGGGAGTTACGGAGGGAGCGGTCTTTGCGGAAGGGTCGGGGTCGGCGGGGCTGGAGGGCGTGCCGCCGTCTGCCTTGTATTTGGAGGAAATGGGAGGAGTCAAATGAGAAGTTATTGAGGGTAAGGCGGAGGAGGGTGTCAGTGGCCGGGTATAGGTTGCTTCTACGGTCGAGGAAAAACGGAGGGCTTCGAGACCATCCGCCGGCCCTCGCCACCACACCGGCCTCCAGCCCCGCCGACCCCGACTCCACTGCCCGAGGACTCCTACCGTCGGGTCCGCCGACCCTCGCCACTGCACCTCCCTCCAGCAGTCCGCAGCCGTCGCCTCACCTGCAGACTGGTCTCTGTACTGGGCCTGAAGCCTCCACGCTGCTCACTCCCACTCTCCTGGGTTTGACTCCACTGGGTCCTAGCGCTAGTCTGCCTAATCCTGGTTACCTCAGTGTTAGTTCCACTGATACTTCCCCATCCTTCTCCAACTATGGGACCCCTTCTCTTCCCCACCCACACTACAGCCCTCTCACCCCCCCCACCCCCTGACCACCCACCACCCCCCCACCACACATCGCCTCATCCCCATTCCACCCACCTGCCTTCCTCCAGCCCCAACCCCCATCCCTGCTGGGTGTTCACCATCCCCCCCGACCTCCCCCCTCTCCGACATCGAACGGTCTGTCCTCAGCAGAGGTCTTACCTTTGTCCCCCTCCGTCACCACCTCAATGAGTTCTGCGCCCACCATGAATTGGAGCCCTTCTACCGTTGCCTCCGCCTCACCGCTCACTTCCATGGGAAGGAGTCCTCGCCCCCCACTGATGACCCCTTTTCCCATCTCCAACGCACCCCCTCCTCGTGGAACCCCCCTCATAGCCTTCCGGCTTTAGAACTTTTCATCCAAAACTGCCGCAGTGACATCAATCGCCTCAACTTCTCCACTCCCCTGTCTCACTCCAATCTCTCCCCCCCTGAACGTACTGCCATCGACTCACTCCGCAACAACCTAGATTGGGTTATCAAACCCGCCGACAAGGGAGGTGCTGTGGTAGTCTGGCGCGTCGATCTCTACAAAGCTGAGGCCACGCGCCAACTCTCGGACACCTCCTCCTACTTACCCCTGGACCATGACCCCACTGACGAGCACCAGGCCACCATCTCCAGCACCATCACTGACTTCATCCACTCCCACGCCCTGCCCGACCGAGCCTCCAACCTCATCGTTCCCCAGCCCCGCACGGCCCGATTTGACCTTCTCCCCAAAATCCACAAACCCGACTGTCCCGGTAGACCCATTGTCTCTGGCTGTTCGTGCCCCACCGAACTCATCTCCGCCTACCTCGACTCCATCCTATCCCCCTTGGTTAAATCCCTCCCTACCTATGTTCAAGACACCTCAGACACTCTCCGTCGTCTGTGCGCATTCCACTCTCTAGGCCCTCACCCCCTCATCTTCACCATGGACGTCCAGTCATTGTACACCTCCATCCCCCACCAGGATGGTCTCGAAGCCCTCCGTTTTTCGTCGACCGTAGAAGCAACCTATACCCGGCCACTGACACCCTCCTCCGCCTTACCCTCAATAACTTCTCATTTGACTCCTCCCATTTCCTCCAAATACAAGGCGTAGCTATGGGCACATGCATGGGCCCCAGCTACACCTGCCTCTTTGTCGGGTATGTAGAACAATCCTTGTTCAATACGTACCAGGGCCCCATCCCCGACCTCTACCTCCGCTACATCGATGACTTTTGGTGCCACATCCTGCACCCACACACAACTGACTGACTTCATCCGCTTCACCACCAACTTCCATCCGGCACTCAAATACACCTGGACCATTTCGGACACTTCCCTACCATTCCTTGACCTCACTATCTCCATCGCAGGTGATAGACTTCTTACCGACATCCACTACAAACCTACCGACTCCCATGGCTACCTGGACTACACTTCTTCCCACCCTGCTTCCTTTAAGGACTTCATCCCCCACTCCCAATTCCTCTGTCTACGCCGCATCTGCTCCCAGGATGAGGCGTTCCACACCAGGGCATCCGAAATGTCCTCATTCTTCAGGGAACGGGGGTTCCCCTCCTCCACCATAGATGAGGCTCGCACCAGGGTCTCTGCCATACCCCGCAACACTGCTCTCTGTCCCCATCCCCCCAGTCACAACAAGGGCAGAGTCCCCCTAGTCCTCACCTTTCACCCCACCAGCCGTCACATACAACAAGTGATCCTCCGTCAGTTTCGCCATCTCCAACGTGACCCCACCACTCGCCACATCTTCCCATCACCCCCATGTCTGCCTTCCGCAAAGACCGCTCCCTCCATAACTCCCTTGTCAATTCTTCCCTTCCCTCCCGTACCACCCCCTGCCCGGGTACTTTCCCTTGCAACCGCAAGAGATGCAACACTTGTCCCTTCACCTCCCCCCTCGACTCCATTCAAGGACCTAAGCAGTCGTTCCAGGTGCGACAGAGGTTCACCTGCATCTCCTCCAACCTCATCTATTGCATCCACTGCTCTAGATGCCAGCTGATCTACATCAGTGAGACCAAGCGTTGGCTTGGCGATCGTTTCGCCGAACACCTCCGGTCGGTCTGCAATAACCAACCTGACCTCCCGGTGGCTCAGCACTTCAACTCCCCCTCCCATTCCGTATCTGACCTCTCTGTCCTGGGTCTCCTCCATGGCCACAGCGAGCAACACCGGAAATTGGAGGAAATGCACCTCATATTCCGCTTGGGCAGTCTACATCCTGGGGGCTTGAACATTGAATTCTCCCAACTCTGCTAGCCCTTGCTGTCCCCTCCCCTTCATCAGCCCTCTGGTTGTCTCCTCCCCTCCCCGAGCCCTCGGGCTCCTCCTCCGCCTTTTTTCCTTTTTTCCTTTCTTCTCCCCACCCCCTATCAGTCTGAAGAAGGGTTTCGGCCCGAAACGTTGCCTATTTCCTTCGCTCCATAGATGCTGCTGCACCCGCTGATTTTCTCCAGCATTTTTGTGTACCTTCGATTTTCCAGCATCTGCAGTTCCTTCTTTATCATTTTTTCAATCATCTCTGGTCAACTAATGCAGTGTGTGGCATGGGCTCGTGTTAGCGGCACAAAATCACAGAGCTTTGAAATCTTCACGTAGTCAATCACGTGATTCCGAAGTAAGATAGGAAGATTAAACGAGAACTTACCAGTTTGAAGTTTGATCTTTATTTTATGAGGAGTTACGATGAGGGATTACGTGCCCTCTGCTCCCAACCCTCTTCTAATAAAGGTCATCTGGTAGTTCTAGTTCTCTCGAATCTTCCTATAATCAGTTCAACAACTGTTAATCGGTGATTTCACACCGCTGCTTTAAAGGTTGACGCGCATGTGGGCTGGCGGGCTTCTTCACGTAATCCCTCATCGTAACTCCTCATAAAATAAAGATCAAACTTCAAACTGGTAAATTCTCATTAGATCTTCCTGTTCTACTGGCATATTGGTGTGTGACTAAAACGTACAGCTTCACGATGCTGATGTACAGAACTTCAGGGAATTGCATTCTGTCACTCTCATCGTAAAGCCAATCCCAAAAGTGCAAAGTAGTCTAGATGCCAATATCTTGGACAACTTCCAAAATAAGCCATCTCCAAGCTGTGGTCTTCCAACAGATTGAAGATTTGCCAGCAGCAATGTAACTGCTGGCTAGGCACTGAGAACAACTGTTGTACCACTTTCATGTTCAGAGACATTTACAAATGTTAGTCGGACAATCTTTTGGTCACTAAAATAGCCACCAGGATGAATATTTTTTGAAAGGTGCAGGTGTTGGAATACTGAAATAGAAAACAATAAGTGCTGGAAACACTCAGCGGGTCATGCAGCATTGTGGAGGTAGAAACCGACTTAACAATTCACATGAAAGACCTTTCTTGCAATGACATAAATACCAATTTTGGTTTTAAATTGCAAAGTAAGTAAGAAAGAGATAGATAGCACAAACGGAATGTCTCTGAAACCAGGGTTGCTGTGGAGAGAAGCAGTAAACAAGCGCAGCAAGCCAATGGGTTAATAGAAATGGGTAGAGAGAGAGGGGATCTGAATAAAGAAACTGTGAAATGATGGCAGTTCAAGGGCGATATAACACAAATAAAGAAGTTAAAGCTGCGAAATGCTGAACTATATGATGTCCGCAGCAGTGCTAATGCAGAGAGAGAAAAGCTGAGGGAATAACACAGATGCACTGGCCAGTACTGATACAGATGGGGAAAGGCCAGAATACTGAACTTATTAAATTTGAAATTTAGTCCAGAAGATAGCAATGTGTCCAGAAGGAATATGAGATGCTTTTCCTTAAGCTTGCTAGTATGATAATGCAGAGTCCCATTTAGATAGGTCAGAATGTGAGTGGGATGGATAATTCAATTTGTGGGCAACAGAAGTGTTTTTGATTCTCCCGGCTAAAGATACGTGTGGAATGACCAGCAAATGGCATAATTTGGCAGAGTTTGATGATTCTCGATTGGCATTCTCATGGGGTGGCACAGTGGCACAGTGGTAGGGTTTCTGCCTTACAGCATCAGACCCGGGTCCGATCCTGACTCGTGGTGCTATCTGTACGGAGTTTGTACGTTCTCCCTGTGACCGTGTGGCTTTTCTCCGGGGGCTCTGGTTTCCTCCCACACTGCCTTTTAGAACCTCGAAGTGACACATTGTAATTAATCCAGATCTGAGAAGGATAAGGAAGGCCAAGGATCACTGTTGCCCAGTCTCCCAGTTTGTGCCAGGTCTGAGTTTTTGATTTTCAAATCCCTTTTTCTACAATTGACTCAAGTCTGCACTGACACATTGAAGGTCTTGGTGAATGTTATTATCATTGTCTGCCTGTCCTGTGAGCTGGCGCGCGAGATATGGGAAGTGGTCCACGCTCCCCATGAATATTTCATTGTTGGAGGGTAATATATTGGCAGAGGAGGCAGGCTGGTGGAGAGCCTTTGTCTTGTGGACGTTTAGTTTGAACCCCATTGTGTTGTGAGCTTCAGTGAGCAATTTAACAATGACTTGGAGTGTAATCTCCTCATGCAAGCAAACACAGGCATTGTCTGAATACTGTGACTGGACTACTGAAGCTGGAATGACCTTGGTTCTGGAGTGTTGTTGTTGCATTTGAACAGCTTGCCACTCCTGAAGATTCATTGGAGTTTGGGTCCTGTAATAGCAATTTTTTTTCTTTAAATTCCATATGCTTAGCCCAGATCACATTCTGCAACTGTCTCAGAATGAGGGTAGTGACAGAGATGGGGTTGGAGAAATGTTGGTGGATTTAAACTTAGTCTCTGAATTCTCATTCAGGCCTCTGGAATACCAGCTCAGTAATTTAACTGAGCCGAAATGTCACCTATCCATGTTCTTCAGGTATGCTGCCTGACCCGCTGAGTTACTCCAGCTTTTAACATCTTTCCTTGGTAAATCAGCATCCGTAGTTCCTTGTTTCTACATCACCACCATTCCTGTTTAGGCTTTACTTTGGACATTACAGGTACAGTGCGGAAACTGGCCCTTCGGCCTACCACGTCATTGCTGACCAACGATCACCCTGCACACTAACCTACACACCTACATACACCAGAGCCAATTTTACAACTTACCAAAGCCAATTAACTTACAAACCCACATGTCCTCGGAGTGCAGGAAGAAACTGGAGCACCCAGAGAAAACCCACGCGGTCACAGGGAGAACGTACAAACTCCGTACAGATTGCGCCCATAGTCAGGATTGAATCCAGGTCTCTGGCACTGCAAGGCAGCAACTCTGCTGCTGTGCCACTATGCTGCCCTGTTCTTACAAGTTCACTGATTTAATTGGAGAACATTGCAAAACAGCCCACCACTTGGAGCAGGAAATACAAGAACAACTTCTGGATTTCCACACTGAATTATACAGGTATACAGTTCAGGTGTTGCAGTTTGATTTTCTGGTATGTACTGGTGAGCATTGTAGCAATCGGCAAAGGTGCTGCATATAGGAGCAGTTTGGTGAACATCTGAAAGGGAAACATTGGTTAATATTCAGACTGTGACTCTTCCAAACAATGTACAACCTATGAGTCTGAGTCTGAGTCTGAAGAAGGGTCTCAACCCAAAACGTCACCCATTCCTTCTATCCAGAGATACTGCCTGAGTTACTCCAGTATTTTGTGTCTATCTTTGATGTAAACCGGCATCTGCAGTTCCTTCCTACACAAACTATGTATAATCTTTCCATGCAAAACAAGAAAATCAAAGTTATCCTAAAGTCTTCGCATGACTTTTGTTGTCTTTATAAAAAGTACTGGCTCTTAGCTTTAATGGCTGAAGGTAGCAAGTGTACAGATACATCTAGTTTTTCCTTTTGCATTCCATCTCCCATATATCCAGTTCCCTCAGCAGCAGCGTATGTAATCAGTGGCACACGCTGGTGAAATGCACAAAGCAATCAGGATCATTGGACCTCATAATTTGAAACAGGGAGAGCCAAAGACTTTGTAGCCCAAAACTAAAAAACGAATTATTCAACACTGTGATCTCCTGCAGTTGTTTTCAATTCCAAAAGAGCCTGATAATAAATGCATTGGTAATCACCTCGGTCATGCAAGGAGTACAAATGCATAGAAAAGGAATAAAAATGCTGGTATGTGTTACTTTTCCTGCTTTTTATTCTTGCATTAGAATAAATTGAAGTTGTATTCTTCCCCAATATATTTAATATTGATTTGTAGTACAGTCATTAGTAACTGTGAATTTTCCCTATATCTTTCCTGAGCAAACTGAAACTAATCTTATTTTGCTCTACTTTTCACCAATTGTATTCAATTTTATGATTATTTATTAATTCAGTTTAGTCCAACAAACTATTGAAGTTACTTCTGTATAATGAACATTATATAAAAATAGAATCCCTGCCTTGGATGTTTCCTCTCTCTATCCAGTCATTTTGTCTTGAACTTTATTTCTCCATTTTTCATTTTTGGATCTGGGTATTGCCAGCAATGTCAGTATCAATTCTTCACCCATAATTTACTTTGGGAAGATGGTGTAAACCACCTTCTTGAACCACTGATGAAGAACAGTGATGATCAACCTTCTGATGAAGAACAAGCTATATATTTTCAGATGAACATAGTACATTACTTGGACCAGAACCTTCAGGTAGTATTGTAGCCATCGACTTGCTCCCCTTGTCCATCTTGTTGGTAGAGATTACGGGTTTGGAAGATGTTTCCAGAGTAACCTGGGCAAGTAATTGTTGCATAGTTTCAGATGGTGCACACTGCAGCCACTGTGCTTGGAGGTGGAGGGAATGAATGCATATTTACTGTGGATAATGCGATGGCAATGAGGTGGCTTGCTTTGTCTTTGTTGGTGTTGATCTACTTGAATTTTGTTACTGCCTCACTCCTCCAGGCAAGTGTAAAATATTCCATCCGTCATAGTGAGGCCACACGCAAATTGGAGGAACAGCACCTCATATTTCGCTTGGGCAGCTTACAAGCATGCGGTATGAATTTTGATTTCTCTCATTTCAAGAGAGTCGTCTCTGACATACCAAATCTCCACAATCTTTTCAGGAAGTAGAGGCATTAATGGGGTTTCTTTATAATCGCATCAGTGTGCTGGGTCCAGGAAAGATCTTCAGAGATATGCACACTCAGGAATTTGAAGCGTTTGACTCTCTCCACCATCATCCCATTTGTATAAGACAGTTTGTGGGTTCTCACCCTTCCTTTTCCAAAGACCACAATCAGTTCCTCGCTCTGACTGACATTGAGAGCAAGGTTGCTGTGCTGGCACCATATGGTCAGTCGGTCGATCTCCCTTCTATACTCTGACTCATCACCATCTGCAATTCGTGCAACAACAATGAAATTGAAGATGGAGTTTGCATCACATGATTGGGTGGTAGTGTAAGTGGCTTTTCTGTGAACAGGATATGTCTGACCAGTTTTCCACATTTTCCATAGGGTAGTAATTTTCCAGCTCATTGAAAGAGACTTACATGAAGCACAGCTAGTTATGAAGCACAGCTATTTTATACCACAGTTGGTCAGACATGATTAAAAATCCACATATTCTTGCCTCAGTTCTCTTTGTGCAGCACACTGTAATCGATGATTGTTCTTGTGGATGAATAATTGAGGAATTACCACAGGACTAGGTCCTTTGCTGCAATCATCCCTGTGCTCCTCGTGAACTGTTGCCAACATAGCTTATCAAGATCATCTTTTTTGTCTAGATTCGCTTTTAATGCAATGTATTAATCATCTCAGCAATCCCATGTTGTATCAAATGTCATATTAGAAACATAGAAACATAGAAATTAGGTGCAGGAGGAGGCCAATCGGCCCTTCGAGCCTGCACCACCATTCAATATGATCATGGCTGATCATCCAACTCAGTATCCCGTACCTGCCTTCTCTCCATACCCTCTGATCCCTTTAGCCACAAGGGCCACATCTAACTCCCTCTTAAATATAGCCAATGAATTGGCCTCGACTACCCTCTGTGGCAGAGAGTTCCAGAGATTCACCACTCTCTGTGTGAAAAAAGTTCTTCTCATCTCGGTTTTAAAGGATTTCCCCCTTATCCTTAAGCTGTGACCCCTTGTCCTGGACTTCCCCAACATCGGGAGCAATCTTCCTGCATCTAGCCTGTCCAACCCCTCAATTATTCTCTGGTTAACATTTATATATCATTTTAAGCTATATCAGATAGCTAATATGTTTCAACAAAACGTTAAGAGGGAAAAGTTAAAAAAAAGAAACTTTTAATTAAGCTGCTGGAAATAACTCTATATCTTTAAGTTCGCTGTACCCCTTTTCATCACTATTTGATGTTGAGCTTTTTCTCAAAAACAATAGGTTGCTCTGTTGTAAAATCCAGGCTCTCCTGATTTCCCTATTTTACTACCATTTAAATGGCCATACTATCATTTTCCGGTGCACTCAAGTATGCCCATTATTTCCCAGTTTTTAAATGTAGTGCTATCCAAGAAGTAATGATAGCTGCATTTAGTATGGCAAATTAGTAGCATAGTTGTCATAAAGAATAAGGGTAAATAACTACTGGCTTAAAGTCCTGTCCCATGGTACGAGTTCATTCCAAGAGCTCTCCCGAGTTTGCCCTGATTCGAACTCGGAGATTTACAGTAATGGCCACTCGTCGGTGCTCGGGGCTCTCGTGGACATTTTTCAACATGTTGAAAAATCTTAACGAGTCTTCCCGTGCTTACCTGCCGTTAGCGAGTCTTCCCGAGTACCTGCCGTCAGCGTTACGAGCTGCTAAGAGACGTCTCCGAGCTCCGACGTACCCGCTACGTTCATTCTCCGTGCTTACCACAAGTTTGATTTTTTTTAAACTCGGGAGAGCTTTTGGAATGAACTCGTTCCGTAGGACAGGGCTTTTAGGGCATTGAATGCTTCACTTCTCCAGTTGGAGTGTCGCAGAGAATAAAAAATGAGACACTAAACAAATACTGCCCAATAATTTCCAAATGCTTTGACTGTTTATATTTTATACGGCTGGGTTTTCCCTTCCCTTCCCTTCTGATGAGCAGTAATAGTATTAAACTGTTAGTCACAATATCTATGTAAGACATCTGAATGGTGTCAAGTTGGGAAAAGGGGAAGTACAACGAGGTCTGGGGTCCTGGTTCATCAGTCACTGAAAGTAAGCATGCAGGTACAGCAGGCAGTGAAGAAATCTAATGGCAAGTTGGCCATCATAACAAGAGGATTTGAGTATAAGAGCAAAGAGGTCCTTCTGCAGTTGTACAGGGTCCCGGTGAGACCACACTTGGAGTTTTGGTCTCAGTTTTGAAGTGTGGGATGAAACCAGAGACCCAGGAGAATACCCACGTAGGTCATGGGGAGAATGTACAAACTGCGTATAGACAGCACCCGTAGCCAGGATTGAACCGAGGTTTCTGACGCTGCTAAGCAGCAACTCTACCGCTGCGCCACCGTGCCATCAATGCTCCCAAAGCTACAGGATGAAACTTGTGGAATCAATTCAAGTGCAACACCTGCTGTTACTTTAATTTCAGAAAATGCACTAAAGATATATCCTTTTTTTTTGTCTATCTACTTATAGAAACATAGAAAATAGGTGCAGGAGTAGGCCATTCGGCCCTTCGAGCCTGCACCGCCATTCAATATGATCATGGCTGATCATCCAACTCAGTATCCTGTACCTGCTTTCTCTCCATACCCCCTGATCACTTTAGCCACAAGGGCCACATCTAACTCCCTCTTAAATATAGCCAATGAACTGGCCTCGACTACCTTCTGTGGCAGAGAATTCCAGAGATTCACCACTCTCTGTGTGAAAAATGTTTTCCTCATCTCAGTCCTAAAAGATTTCCCCCTTATCTTTAAACTGTGACCCCTTGTTCTGGACATCGGGAACAATCTTCCTGCATCTAGCCTGTCCAACCCCTTAAGAATTTTGTACATTTCTATAAGATCCCCCCTCAATATTCTAAATTCTAGCGAGTACAAACCGAGTCTATCCAGTCTTTCTTCATATGAAAGTCCTGACATCCCAGGAATCAGTCTGGTGAACCTTCTCTGCACTCTCTCTATGGCAAGAATGTCTTTCCTCAGATTAGGAGACCAAAACTGTATGCAATACTCCAGGTGTGGTCTCACCAAGACCCTGTACAACTGCAGTAGAACCTCCCTGCTCCTGTACTCAAATCCTTTTGCTATGAATGCTAACATACCATTCGCCTTCTTCACTGCCTGCTGCACCTGCATGAGTACTTTCAATGACTGGTGTACCATGACACCCAGGTCTCGTTGCATCTCCCCTTTTCCTAATCGGCCACCTTTCAGATAATAGTCTACTTTCCTTTTTTTGCCACCAAAGTGGATAACCTCACATTTATCCACATTATACTGCATCTGCCATGCATTTGCCCACTCACCCAGCCTATCCAAGTCACCTTGCAGCCTCCGAGCATCCTCCTCACAGCTAACACTGCCCCCCAGCTTCGTGTCAACTGCAAACTTGGAGATGTTGCATTCAATTCCCTTGTCCAAATCATTAATATATATCGTAAATAGCTGGGGTCCCAGCACTGAGCCTTGCGGTACCCCACTAGTCACTGCCTGCCATTGTGAAAAGGAGCCGTTTACTCCTACTCTTTGCTTCCTGTCTGCCAGCCAGTTCTCTATCCACATCAATACTGAATCCCCACTACCGTGTGCTTTAAGTTTGTATACTAATCTCTTATGTGGGACCTTGTCGAAAGCCTTCTGAAAGTCCAGATATAACACATCCACTGGTTCTCCCTTTCCACTCTACTAGTTACATCCTCGAAAAATTCTATAAGATTCGTCAGACATGATTTACCTTTCATAAATCCATGCTGACTTTGTCCAATGATTTCACCACTTTCCAAATCTGCTGCTATCCCATCTTTAATAACTGACTCTAGCAGTTTCCCCACTACCGACGTTAGACTAACTGGTCTGTAATTCTCCGTTTTCTCTCCCTCCCTTTTTAAAAAGTGGGGTTACATTAGCTCCCCTCCAATCCTCAGGAACTACTCCAGAATCTAAAGAGTTTTGAAAAATTATCACTAATGCATCCACTATTTCTGGGGCTACTTCCTTAAGTACATTGAGCCAAATGTACATTGTACATTATATTGTACATTGAGCCAAATCACTATAGTTCCTTTTATTAAACAGATTGACAATCTGCAGAAGGGATTAATCCATGTGGCTCTAGCTGCTTGTCTTAGGTCTATTAGAAATACTGGACAGGTGTATGAATGCAGTTTCGTAGGACAGTTTAATTTTAGCCCTAGTTCTTAACTCGCATTGCTTGATGAAAATATTTCAAATCTTGTCTCACAACGTAAATCTACGAATCCTGAGGGTTTTTTATTAGTTCAGGTTTGCAGTGGACAGCTTTCCATGCGTGGTTTTGTAACCTGCTCACTTGGTGTCATTTGAAACCCATTCCTCATTAATTCAGAACTATCATGCCTCCTTGAAGATGGACACAAAATGCTGGAGTAACTCAGCAGGACAGGTAGCATCTCCGGACGGAAGGAATGGGTGACGTTTCGGGTCGAGACCCTTCTTCAGACTGATGTCAAGGGAGAGGGAGATACATAGATAAGAAAGAGTAAGGTGTGAAAACAGGACAAAGGGGATGAGGCTCATGGAAAATGTAGAATAGATCATTGTTAACTGGGAGAAGGTAACAACAAAGCAAACAGAGATAAAATGTAGTCGGAGACAGTCAGACTGGTCGGAGAACTGGGAAGGGGGAAGGATGGAAAGTGAGGGAAAGCAAGGGTTACTTGAAGTTAGAGAAGTTCATGTTCATACCACTGGGGTGTAAGCTGCCCAAGCGAAATATGAGGTGCTGTTCCTCCAATATGTGCTGGGACCTCAGTTGTCCTCAAGATGATGTACTCCCAAACTGTTGATGTGTCATTACGCCCAGGATTTTGACGTCAGAAATGGTGATATATTTACAAGTTTGCCTGCAAGGGTGACTTAGACCTTTGTCTTGTCCCTCAGATTTCTGTTCCGATGAAGTTCAACTTGAGAAAGTGAATAGACAGTGGTTCAGCAGTAGGGTTGCTGCCTTACAGCACCAGAGACTCGGGTTCAATCCGAACTATGGATGCTGTCTATACTGAGTTTGTTCGTTCATGCTGTGACCACGGGGATTTTCTCCCACATTCCAAAGATGAGCAGACTTGTTCATGAGTTCATAAGTCATCGGAGCAGAATCAGGCCATTTGGCCCATCGAGTCTACTCCGCTATTCAATTATGGCTGATATATCTTTCCCTCTCAACCCCATTCTCCTGCCTTCTCCAATAACCCTTGACATCCTTACTAGTGAAAAATCTGTCAATCTCCACCTTAATATTACCTAATCTGTGGCAATGAATTCCACAGATTCACCATCTTCTGACTAAATAAATTCCTCTTCATCTCCTTTCTAGAGATACATTATTTTATTCTGAAGCTATGCCATCTGGCCCTAGAGTCAAGTCAAGTCAAGTGAGTTTATTGTCATGTGTCCCTGGTAGGACAATGAAATTCTTGCTTTGCTTGAGCACAACAGAACATAGTAGGCATTTACTACAAGGCATTCTATAAATATATACACAATGGTCAATATACTGATAAAGTGCAAATAACAGTATTGGCTAGTAAAGTTCAGTGTTATGTCCGAGCCAGGTTTAATAGCCTGATGGCTGTGGGGAAGTAGCTGTTCCTGAACCTGGTCATTGCAGTCTTCAGGCTCCTGTACTTTCTACCTGAAGGTAGTAGGGAGATGAGTGTGTGGCCAGGATGGTGTGGGTCCTTGATGATGCTGCCAGCCTTTTTGAGGCAGCGACTGTGGTAGATCCCCTCGATGGAAGGGAGGTCAGAGCCGATGATGGACTGGGCAGTGTTTACTACTTTTTGTAGTCTTTTCCTCTCCAGGGCACTCAAGTTGCCGAACCAAGCCACGATGCAACCGGTCAGCAACCTAGACACTCCCACTAATGGAAACATCCTCTACGTATCCACTCAATCAAGGCCATTCAGTATTTGGTAAGTTTCAATTTATAGTAGATGATGGAAATCTGTCCTGCTTTGCTGGTGTCCCATGGAGCTGATAGACCTAATTTGAATCTGCCCTCATTACAATGTACGGTACTTTAATGAGGTACATGTATTGAGGTACAGTGAAATTCATTTTTGTATACAGTTCAGTACAAGTATCACTATACATCAGATAAGCATCTCAGATACATTACAAATGTTATGCAGTAGAACACAGAGACGGTATACAGAGTCGCCAGTTTGGCACCATTTTCAAGTCCCAGCCTTTGTAAGTGCAGGGATCTTGATCTGACCATAAAGGTCTGTTGTCCTGGCCAAGTGTAGCTGTTGATTTCCTCTGCCTCTGCTCCATTGCTGTTGATGGCGTCCGGTACACGTGCTCGACCTTTTCGAGCGGCGCCCTGCCGAGCCGTGCCCCAGGCTGCTGCAGGGCCTCCAGCGGCCCACTCCACCATTGAGACCGTGACTCCCTCCTGCTGCGGTCTGCTTACCGACCCTCCAGGTGGGTTCCTGTGGGTCCTTGATCCATGGCACAGGTCCTCCGTCATTGGTGGGCAAGACCCTGGTCCCCGGGGGATGGGCTGGGCCTACCGGGCAGGTCCCTGGTCTGCGGCGGGCAGGCTGGGCCGACCAGGGAGATCCCTGGTCTGCGGCGGGCGGGCGGGCTGGGCCTACCAGGCAAGTCCCCGGTCCCCGGCCTACAGTGTGGGTCCCGGGATACATTTGCAGGTTTGAAAATCATGCTTCAAACACGATGAAGATGTGTTTTCAATTTAAATTTGGGAATTTGCCTGCAGAAAGATGGTGCAATGACACCTATTTCATTTCACATGTTGACATTTGCATCTGCATCCAAGATCAAACAGTCGAATATTCCCCACTTTTTGACTGTCTTAACACCTGTCACAGGCTTGGTCTGTTCGACCAATAGGGGTGTAAGCAGAGCATTTTTGAAAATGGATTTGAAGTGCCTCCAGGACACCAAGTGCTGGAACATGGATAGCTGACGTTTCAAGTTGTGACCCTTCTAACCTCTCCACAATACATGGCCTTGCTGTTCTCAATGCTACTTCCGTATGGTGTTTAACACAGAAAAAATCTGGCATTAACTGAGGGAGGAGAGAGAATAGTAATGAGTAGGCGGTATAAAGGAATTTCAAAAGACTGCTGGCTTTGGCAATATAGATAGTAATATTTTACACGTTGTCGGTTTAACATTAACATGTATCAAAATTGATCACCTTTAGAGGCACTTGTTGTTTTTGACGGAAGGCCCACTGTTGTCTTTAGTTCCAGACAAGGATAGATTATCCTGTGGTCCTGAAATCATTGTTAAGATGATGTGCTCAGCTGCTTATGATGTACTGTGATGCTTCATAGGAAACAGAGGAATCATCAAATGGATTCAAGCTTACCTCGGTAGCTGATTTATTTTTTGCACTAGCATTATAGTTATTGAGTCATTGATTTTTTAAAAATCATTTACAGGCCGTTAAACTGCTGCAAGTAAAAAATCATTATTCACTTGTTGGTACATATAACAATGAAACAATTGTGAATTGATTCTGCTGGCAATGACTAAGTCTCTTCATACTCGTGTTTAGACTTTAGCATGGGAACAGGCCTTTCGGCCCACCGAGTCCGTGCCTGGCTGCCCTCACCCCATACATTAGCACTGTCCTACACATTAGGGACAATTTACAATTTACAGAAGCCAATTAACCTACAAACCTCTACATCTTTGGAGTGTGGGAGGAAACTGGGGCACTCGGAGAAAACCAATGGAGTCACACGATGCACAAGCGGGTGACTCCATTGAACCTGAGGGGGACCGATATCCTGGCGGGGAGATCTGCAAAGGCTACTGGGGAGACTTTAAACTAGAATGGTTGGGGGGAGGGACTCAAATAGAGAATGCTATTAGACAGTGTGTGAGGCAGGAGGCGGAGAAGGAAAGCACTCAGACCCAACATGTAGGAGGGAAAGAAGAAAACAATAATAAACAGAGAATAAGAGGTGGTGGGGTTCTTAAATGGGTGAGCAGAGAAACAGAGGGGTGTAAAATGCGGGCGGAAGCAATAGGTAGCAAGGTGAAAGGTAAAAGTGGCAGGCAGACAAGTCCAGGGCAAAAATCAAAAAGAGCCACTTTTCAACATAATTGTATAAGGGGTAAGAGCGTTGTAAAAACAAGCCTGAAGGCTTTGTGTCTCAATGCAAGGAGCATTCGTAATAAGGTGGATGAGTTGAACGTGCAGATAGCAATTAATGATTATGATATAGTTGGGATCACGGAGACATGGCTCCAAGGTGACCAAGGCTGGGAGCTGAACATCCAGGGATATTCAATATTCAGGAGGGATAGAGAGAAAGGAAAAGGAGGTGGGGTAGCGTTGCTGGTTAGAGAGGAGATTAACGCAGTGGAAAGGAAGGACATTAGCTTGGAGGATGTGGAATCGGTATGGGTAGAGCTGCGAAACACTAAGGGGCAGAAAACGCTGGTGGGTGTTGTGTACAGGCCACCTAGCAGTAGTAGTGAAGTTGGGGATGGCATCAAACAGGAAATTAGAAATGCGTGCAACAAAGGCAAAACAGTTATAATGGGTGACTTCAATCTACATATAGATTGGGTGAATCAAATTGGCAGGGGTGCTGAGGAAGAGGATTTCTTGGAATGTATGAGGGATAGTTATCTAAACCAACATGTAGAGGAACCAACGAGAGAGCAGGCTATTCTAGACTGGGTATTGAGTAATGAGGAAGGGTTAGTTAGCAGACTTGTTGTGCGTGCCCCCTTGGGCAAGAGTGATCATAATATGGTTGAGTTCTTCATTAGGATGGAGAGTGACATTGTTAATTCAGAAACAACGGTTCTGAACTTAAAGAAAGGTAACTTTGAGGGTATGAGACGTGAATTGGCCAAGATTGACTGGCAATTAGTTCTAAAAGGGCTGACGGTGGATATGCAATGGAAGGCATTTAAAGCCTGCATGGATGAACTACAAAAATTGTTCATCCCAGTTTGGCAAAAGAATAAATCAAGGAAGGTAGTGCATCCGTGGATAACAAGGGAAATCAGGGATAGTATCAAAGCAAAAGATGATGCGTACAAATTAGCCAGAAAAAGCAGCATACCAGAGGACTGGGAGAAATTCAGAGACCAGCAGAGGAGGACAAAGGGCTTAATTAGGAAAGGGAAAATAGATTATGAAAGGAAACTGGCAGGGAACATAAAAACTGACTGCAAAAGTTTTTATAGATATGTGAAGAGAAAGAGATTAGTTAAATCAAATGTAGGTCCCTTGCAGTCAGAAACAGGTGAATTGATCATGGGGAACAAGGCTATGGCAGACCAATTGAATAACTGGTTCCGTCTTCACTAAGGAAGACATAAATAATCTGCCGGAAATAGCAGGGGGCCGCGGGTCAAACGAGATGGAGGAACTGAGTGAAATCCAGGTTAGTCGGGAAGTGGTGTTGGGTAAATTGAATGGATTAAAGGCCGATAAATCACCAGGGCCAGATAGGCTGCATCCCAGAGTACTTAAGGAAGTAGCTCCAGAAATAGTGGATGCATTAGTGATAATTTTTCAAAACTCTTTAGATTCTGGAGTAGTTCCTGAGGATTGGAGGGTAGCAAACGTAACCCCACTTTTTAAGAAGGGAGGGAGAGAGAAAACGGGGAATTACAGACCAGTTAGTCTAACATCGGTAGTGGGGAAACTGCTAGAGTCAGTTATTAAAGATGGGATAGCAGCACATTTGGAAAGTGGTGAAATCATTGGACAAAGTCAGCATGGATTTACGAAAGGTAAATCGTGTCTGACGAATCTTATAGAATTTTTCGAGGATGTAACTAGTAGAGTGGATAGGGGAGAACCAGTGGATGTGTTGTATCTGGACTTTCAGAAGGCTTTCGACAAGGTACCACATAAGAGATTAGGATACAAACTTAAATCACACGGTATTGGGGGTTCAGTATTGATGTGGATAGAGAACTGGCTGGCAAACAGGAAGCAAAGAGTAGGAGTAAACGGGTCCTTTTCACAATGGCAGGCAGTGACTAGTGGGGTACCGCAAGGCTCAGTGCTGGGACCCCAGCTATTTACAATTTCTATTAATGATCTGGACGAGGGAATTGAAAGCAACATCTCCAAGTTTGCGGATGACACTAAGCTAGGGGGCAGTGTTAGCTGTGAGGAGGATGCTAGGAGACTGCAAGGTGACTTGGATAGGCTGGGTGAGTGGGCAAATGTTTGGCAGATGCAGTATAATGTGGATAAATGTGAGGTTATCCACTTTGGTAGCAAAAACGGGAAGGCAGACTATTATCTAAATGGTGGCCGATTAGGAAATAGGGAGATGCAGCGAGACCTGGGTGTCATGGTACACCAGTCATTGAAAGTAGGCATGCAGGTGCAGCAGGCAGTGAAGAAAGCGAATGGTATGTTGGCCTTCATAGCAAGAGGATTTGAGTATAGGAGCAGGGAGGTTCTACTGCAGTTGTACAGGGTCTTGGTGAGACCACACCTGGAGTATTGCGTACAGTTTTGGTCTCCAAATCTGAGGAAGGACATTATAGCCATAGAGGGAGTGCAGAGAAGGTTCACCAGACTGATTCCTGGGATGTCAGGACTTTCATATGAAGAAAGACTGGATAGACTTGGCTTATACTCGCTAGAATTTAGGAGATTGAGAGGGGATCTTATAGAAACGTACAAAATTCTTATGGGGTTGGACAGGCTAGATGCAGGAAGATTGTTCCCGATGTTGGGGAAGTCCAGGACAAGGGGTCACAGCTTAAGGATAAGGGGGAAATCCTTTAAGACCGAGATGAGGAAAAACTTTTTCACACAGAGTGGTGAATCTCTGGAACTCTCTGCCACAGAGGGTAGTTGAGGCCAGTTCATTGGCTATATGTAAGAGGGAATTAGATGTGGCCCTTGTGGCTAAAGGGATCAGGGGGTATGGAGAGAAGGCAGGTACGGGATACTGAGTTGGATGATCAGCCATGATCGTATTGAATGGCGGTGCAGGCTCGAAGGGCCGAATGGCCTACTCCTGCACCTATTTTCTATGTATCTATGTATCTATGTATAGAAACATAGAAAATAGGTGCAGGAGTAGGCCATTTGGCCCTTTGAGCCAGCACCACCATTCAATGTGATCATGGCTGATCATCCACAATCAGTACCCCGTTCCTGCCTTCTCCCCATATCCCTTGATTCCGCTAGCCCTAACAGCTCTATCTAACTTTCTTTTGAATGCATCCAGTGAATCGGCCTCCACTGCCTTCTGAGGCAGAGAATTCCACAAATTCACAACTCTCTGGGTGAAAACGTTTTTCATCTCAGTTCTAAATGGCCTAACCCTTATTCTTAAACTGTTACAGAAGGATGTAAAAGTAATTTTGTTTTAACATTGGTGGTTTTTGTTTAGTTTAGAGATACATCATGGATCAGGTCCTTTGGCCCCCGAATCTGTGCCGATTGCCCAACGATCGCCCATTAACACTAGTTCTAAGTTAACCCACTTTCTCATCCACTTCCTGCGGCACGGTAGCTCAGTGGTAGAGTTGCTTCCTTACAGTGCTTGAAGCGCCGGACACCCGGTTTCGAACCCGACTAAGGGTGCTGTCTGTACGGAGTTTGTATGTTCTCCCCGTGACCCCATGGGTTTTCTCCGAGATCTTTGATTTCCCCCCATCATTGGTCACTTCAGATTGAAGACAGAAGGGAAATTCAACTCATCTTTTTGCATCTCAGATATATTCCCTATGTATTGAGACCAGACCAAAATCTCGCACAGTGTAAGTAAAAAATGGATGAAAATTATTGCAATTGAAACTTTTTTTGTAAGAAGTTTAAGGCATTCACTGAGCATACCATAAATTATTGAAAACACTGATATGTGAAATAATAAATTCTGCCATCTGGATTTCCTTTAATTTAGTTTAGTTTGGAGATGCAGCTTGGATCAGGCCTTTCAGCCCATCGAGTCCATGCCAACCAACGATCACCCATACACTAGTTCTATTCTACACCTTAGGGAGAATTTACAGGTCATTTAATGTACAAAACTGCACATCTTTGAAACCTATACGTCTTCGAATGTGGGAGGAAACCGGAGCACCCAGAGAAAACCCACACAGTCAGCGGGAGAGCATGTAAACTGAATGCAGACAGCACCCACAGTAATATCAATGGTCTATGATGCTATAAGGCAGCAACTCTACCATTGCGCCACTTGGCGGAATGCGAACTGTAGTTGGTCGAGGTTCTTGTCGAGGTAGGAGTTGATGCGCACCATAACCAACCTCTCAGAGCACTTCATCACCACAGACGTTAGTGCCACTGGTTGATAGTCATTGAGGCACGTCACCTTACTCTTCTTGGGCACCAGTATTATTGATGCCCTCTTAAAGCAGGTGGGAACTTCAGACCTCAGAAGTGAGAGGTTGAAAATGTCTGCAAAAACTCCCGCCAGTTGGTCTGCACAGGTCTTGAGAACTCGACCGGGTATATCATCAGGTCCAGGCACTTACCGAGGGTTTACCTCCCTGAAGGATCTTCTGACGTCAGCCTCTGTGAATGTAACACCGTCAGGGCGAATGGGGGCTCGGGAAGACACATCAGTGTTCTCCCTATCGAACCGTGCATAGAAAGCATTGAGCTCATCAGGGAGTGATGCTTCGCTGTCGTTTGAGCTACCTCCTGATTTAGCCTTGTAGAAGGTGATGGCGTTCAAGCCCTGCCACAGTTGCCGAACATCCGTCTCATCCTCCAGCTTAGAGCAGAAGTCCTTTTCGGCCTTTTTGATGGCCTTACCAAGGTCATATCTGGAGTTATAGACCTCTGCATCGCCAGACCTGAATGCCCGGGATCTGGTCTTCAAAAGAATGCGGATCTCATGGATCTCCAGAGATGCTGCCTGATCCGCTGAGTAAAGGGCCTGTCCCACTGTACGAGGTAATTCAAGAGTTCCCCCTGATTCGAACTTGGAGAATTACGGTAATAACCGCTCGTAGGTACTCGGGGCTCTCGTGGACATTTTTCAACGTGTTGAAAAAGCTTCACGATCTTACCGCGTTTCCTGAGTACCTGCCGTTAGCGTTACGAGCCGCTAAGAGACGTCCCGAGCTCCGAAGTACCCGGTACGTACATTCTACGTACTTACCACGAGTTTGATTTTTTTAAAACTCGGGAGAGCTCTTGAATTACCTCGTACAGTGGGACAGGCCCTTTACTCCAGCGCTTTGTGTCTTTTTAAACATAATTCTGGTAAACCTCTTCCGCACCCTTTCCAAAACCTCCACATCCATCCCCGACCAGAACTGCATGCAAAACTAAATGGACTTTTACTTAACCAAAGTCCTATAAAGCAGCATCACAACTTCCTGACTCTTATACTCAATGCCCTGGCCTATGAAAGAAAGCAAACCATATGCCTTATTTACCACTCTACTCTGTGAGGTCTTGGGAAGGTAGATGCGGAGAGAATGTTTACTCTAATGGGAGAATATATAACCAGCGGTCAGCCCATGTAAGACAGAGAAAAGGTATTTTTTTCCTTCTGGATTATTTTGAGAGACCTCTTCCACAAAGGGTGATGGAAACAAAATCTTTGACTTTTCTTAAGGCAGAGATGAAAACTTGACAAGCACGGAGTGAGAGGTTATTTGGAGCAGTGAGACTGGGGAGGTTACAATAAGATACAAACTCCTTGCAGACAGCACCTGTAGTCAGGATTGATCCTGAATCTCTGGTGCTGTGAGGCAGCATCTCTACTGCTGCTCCACTGTGCCGCCCTGAAAAAAACAAATAATAATACTCCTCTGTAATCCACACCCTAGTTCAGTTTGGGGGCTGTGGCGGCGGCGACCCGACTTCAGAGCCTCGGAGGCTCGGCCGCGGGCCCAGCGGACGACATCGTCGGGAGCTCGCAGGTCACAGGTTGGTGACCTGTTTTTCCGGAGCTCCCGCAACAACAGCTTCGTCCGCTGGACTGGAGGGCGGCAGCTTCGGCAGTTTCGACCGTCCGGGGCCGCGGAGTTTGAACCGGCCCGTTCGCGGAGCTCGGATTCAGCCGCGGGACTGACTTACTTAACATCACCCGGCGGGGTCACAACTTCGGAAGCCTGGATCGCCTTAGCGCAGAGGGAGAACAAGGAGGGAAGAGACAAGGACTTTAAGACTTTTGCCTTCCATCACAGTGAGGAGGTGCCTGGTGGACTCACTATGGTAGATGTTAAATCTGTGTTTATTGTGTGTTTTTGTTATTTTATTCTATGTTATGACTGCAAGGCACGAAATTTCGTTCAGACTGAAAGGTCTGAATGACAATAAAGGATACTTGTTAGTTTGGCCACCACTGGCCTCCCTATGATTTGTTAGGCATTTGCTTTCGCTGGTTGCCCTCTTGTGTCATTCAGCCTAAGCATGGTCCACTCATGCATCCATTGGAATGCAGCCCGGACAGTTCCAATCCTCCTGCACCCAGAATCTGCCAAATGGTTCGAACGTGGCCAAACCCAGCCCAAAACCTCCATATGTATAAGGAAGGAATTGCAAATGCTGGTTTACACCAAAGATAGTCACAAAATGCTAGGCTAACTCAGCGGGACAGGCAGCATCTCTGGAGAGAGGGAATGGGTAAAATGTCAGTCCACAATTATGCACTCCCCATCCATCGATCAAATTAGAAGCCTCGGTGCTTCAGAAATAAAAGAGTCACTATCTAGGCAAGAAGAATGAACACATTTGATGTAAGGGTGGACACAAAAAGCTTGAGAAACTCAGCAGGATAGACAGCATCTCTGGAGAGATGGAATGGGTGCCGTTTTGGGTCGAGACCCATCTTCAGACCAGTCAGGGGAAAAGGAAACAAGAGATATAGACATATAAGGGTGATGGTGGAATTATATTTACTACCTCTCAATGCTCATTACCAACCCCAGAAAAATGAACTGATTCTACAGTACATGAATATAAATTCGGGGGAGTTACATGAAGGAAATAATGAACCTTAAGATACATTGAAGATACATTATTCGCAATCACCAAATCAATAATCATAGATTAAAGAAATATTGCAAGGAAACAAACTTTTCAAAGTAAAATGGAATATATTTATTGGGACAACAATAGGTAAATTTAAATATATATTAATTAGAAACAACAATAGGTAAATCTAGTTACAATATCTGTAGGAGCAGTGCTGGTATTGTGATTATTTTCTGCAGATTGCAATACTTTAAAGAGAACATCTGGATTTGCAGCAATTTTCAATCGGTCATGCCTTCTGTTGCTTAGCAACCCACAGATTCTATTCTTCCGTTCACATCAAAGTCACGTTAAATAGTGTGATTACTGACGGGGATTTAGCAATCATTTGGATCCGAAGAAACGCAAGGAACGAGTTTTGGTTTATTAAGAAAAATATGTTAGCTGCTAAACGCTGGTGTGAGACTGAAGAGGCTTAAAGAGTTGCAAATTGTGAAGCCAGAGGAAGGAATGTTAATGGAGGCAGGCAGGAGGGGAGAAATAGGAGTGGCCAGTAGACACAAAATGCTAGAGAAACTCAGCGGGTGTGGTAGCATCTATGGAGACAAGGAATTGGTGACGTTTCAGGTCAATACCCTTCTTTGGTCTGATATCAGGGGAGGGGGTAGGACAAAGAAATAATGTAGGATGAGGAAGTGGGACCAGTAAGAGAACTGGGAAGGGGGGAAATGAAGCGAGAGAGCAAGGGCTACCAGAAGTTAGAGAAGTCAATGATCATACCGCTGGGGTGTAAACTACCCAAGCGAAATATGAGGTGCTGATCCTCCAATTTGCACTGGGCCTCACTCTGACAATGGAGGAGGCCCAGGACAGAAAGGTCAGATTAGGAATGGGGGGGAGGAGTTGGTGCTGGGCCACCGGGAGATCAGGTTGGCTAAGACGGACTGAGCGGAGGTGCTCAGCGAAATGATCACCGAGCCTGCGTTAGGTAGCGCCAATGTAGAGAAGTTGGCACCTGGAACAGCGGATGTAGTGATGAGGTTGGAGGAGGTGCAAGTGAACCTCTGCCTCACCTGGAAAGACTGTTTGGGTCCTTGAATGGATTCGAGGGGGGAAGGTAAAGGGACAGGTGTTGCATCTCCTGCGATTGCAGGGGAAAGTGCCTGGGGAGAGGGTGGTTTGGGTGGGAAAGGATGAGGTAATTACGGAGGAAATGGTCGCTGTGGAAAGCAGAAAGGGGTGGAGATGGGAAGATATGGCCAGTAGTGGAATCGCTTTGGAGGTGGTTCCCCCTCCCCCCCCTCTCTTAACGTCCCGAGTCCCCCTTGTACTCACCTTCCACCCCATCAGCCGTCACATACAGCATATAGATGCGGTGGGCCGAGCATCGAAAATGTGTCTAGAATTTAACTTTCGTGACCCATGTCTCGGAACTACATTAAATTTTGCACAAATTTAGATAAAATATAATTGAAAAGAAAGTCATAACTCGTCAGTGCCAAAAGTTGCACATTATTTAATCAAGCTAATTAGAAAATGTGATCAAAAAAGTAAGTGCCATCTAGTGTCTAATGCCCAAATTACACCATGGGGAGCCTAATTCCATGCTGCAGTCTCTTTAAACCATATATTCTTATACTATATATATATATATATATATATTGTTAGCCCTTAATGTCAATGCCCTGCCTGTGCTTGAAACTGCAATGCTTTATTAGGTCCGACTGTGTTTGGAAGGAATAAATGCATTTTTAGGTCTGACTGTTTTTGTGACTTCCGCTTAGTGGACAGGTTGCGCTGATTGTGTAATGTCCGGTGAGTGTAGAGGTCGCGCTGATTGCGTAATTTCCAGTAAGTGCAGAGGTCACGCTGATTGCGGAAGTGCCACTGACTGCGGAAGCCCCGAAGTGGTGAGGCCACACTCAGCCGTGTGAGTATTCAAGAAAGATTACTGCCATATATATGGTGTGTGTCAGTGAGTGTGTATGTATGTGTTTGTGTGTACGTGTGTGTGAATGTGTGTGTGTGTGTGTCTGTGTGAGTGTGTTTGTGTGTGTCTGTGTCTGTGTGTATGTGTTTGTGAGTGTATGTGTGTGTGTATGTGTTTGTGAGTGTATGTGTGTGTTTGTGAGTGTATGTGTTTGTGTGTGAGGGTTTGTGTGTGAATGTGTGAATGAGTGGTCGAAGTGACTGAGATGCCAGCCCAAGAATCCATTTGGCCCACAATGTCCATACTAGCCCTCTGGAAACCAGTCCCTTCAGCCCACAACACCATGCTAGCACTCCAGCAAGGCCCCCCCCCCCCCACTGGCCAGCAATATTGGAATTGTTGGAGAGGTGGAATATTGCGTCGGGGGACCAGCCTTGCCGTGTGAAGCTGGGACCCAATGGGTCCCACTTAGTCTAGTAACTTTATAAAGACAAATCAATTGAAAAACAAAATTATCAGCAAGGTTAGCAATACTTATATTCCTTGGAAACCTTGTTATTGTTTTGATGTAATTAGGAGGCAGCCATGATCCCAGGGTCCTAGCGACCATAAAACAAAGCGCAGGATTGGTCTATTTGCGTCCGACCTCAAAGTCAAACGTGCATTGATTGGACAATTACTACTCGGACAAATTGAGTTTTTTCTCATATTTTTAAAGAATCTGCAGGTTTTGGTCTTGACGAGTTTCAGATATGATTTACATAATATTTATACACAATATGTTAAAAATTCAGGTAGTTCCATGAGTTGGGTCACGAACTTGAACGAAAAAGCTCCTCCGCCCTCAGCCTAATAATCCTCCAACATTTTTGCCACCTCCAAAGGGATCCCACTGCTGGCCGTATCTTCCCATCTCCACCCCTTTTTGCTTTCCACAGAGACCGTTCCCTCCATTCCCTCCTCAGGCACTTTCCTCTGCAACCGCAGGAGATGCAAGACCTGTACCTTTACCTTCCCCCCTCGACTCCATCCAAATGACCCAAACAGTCTTTCCAGATGAGGCAGAGGTTCACTTGCACCTCCTCCAACCTCATCTACTGCATCCGCTGTTCCAGGTGTCAACTTCTCTACATCGGCGAGACCAAGCACAGACTCGGCAATCAATCGCTGAACATCTCGGCTCAGTCCGTCTCAACCAAGCTGATCTCCCGGTAGCCCAGCACTTCAACTCCTCCTCCCATTCCTAATCTGACCTTTCTGTCCTGGGCTTCCTCCATTGTCAGAGAGAGGCCCAGCACTAATTTGAGGAACAGCACCTCATAAAGTGCATTCAGAAAATATTCAGACCCCTTCACTTTTTCCCCATTTTGTTACGTTACTGCCTGATTTTAAAATGTATTCATTTTTTTAATCATCAATCTACACACAATCCCCCAGAATGAAGAAGTGAAAAAAGCTGTTTAGAAATTTTTGCAAAGTAATTAAAAATAAATAACTGAAATATGACATTTACATAAGCATCACAAATATCAAATTTACATGTATTTACATTTACCCTTTGCTATGACACTCAAAATTGCTTGGGTTCATCCTGTTTCTATTGATTATCCTTGAGATGTTTCTACAACTTGATTGGAGTCCACCAGTGGTAAATTAAATTGATTGGACATGGTTTGGAAAGGCACACACCAGTCTGTATAAGGTCCCACAGTTGACAGTGCATGTCAGAGCAAAAACCAAGCCATGAAGACGAAGACATTGTCTGTAGATCTCCGAGACAGGATTGTGTCGAGACACTGATCTGGGGAAGGGTATAAAACAATGTCTGCAGCATTGCAGGTCCTGAAGAGCAGTGGCCTCCGTCATTCTTATATGTAAGAACTTTGGAATCACCAGGACTCCTCATAGAGCTGGCCGCCCGGCCAAACCGAGCAATCGGGGGAGAAGGGCCTTGGTCTGGGAGGTGACCAAGAATACTGAAGAATGTACCTGGTTTGAGATACGGCCTGCTTTATATCCCGCAAGACTAAGAGTCACCTACAAATCCAAGGAGCAATTTTTTACAGACCACGAAAAAGCACTGGAATACGCCAAAGAAATCGGGAACATGACCGTAGACTGAAGAATTTACTTTACTCCTTAGGAGTCAAGGACAAACAGGACCGCCAGATCTAAAAGGACCTTTAAAGTTCTTTTAAGAGCTTTAAGGACATTCGAAAACCGAAATGGACGGAGGACATTGGAGAAAACCGTGATCTTTGTATTTTTTTTTTTTTTAACTTTTTTTTTTACTAATCATTATTATTATCTGTATATTCATATCTAACTATATATGTAACAACTAATACTTATTAAATATCCATATTACCACTAAAATTATTAACATTAACATTTCTCATAAAAATTTAATACTGTATATGATTGATAACAATGATTAATAATTAATAGTCTTTGATTAACGTAGAAATGAATTACATACTTATATTATATAAGAGGATATGCAAGAGGTAAATTAGCCTACGTCATAATAAAACTTGACGGTTTTCCTCTTTATTTTTCAATTTAAAATTAAATTTATAGATTTAGCGAAGAAATTAATATGATATGTAGAGAATAATAACGTTGTGAATTTTTGCTATTCTTGAACTTTACTGCAGGGATACGTGCTTATGTATGTATGCACATGGGTATATATACATATATATATGTATGTATGGTGTGTATGTGTATGTATGGGTATGTATATAAGTTTGTTACTCCCAAAGAAGTTATTTGAATGTTAGAAATAATCTTTTTTTTTCTTCGGGCACGGAGCTGGGATTTTTTTTTTCTTACAAAGGCTACGGAAGTCTTTAGAATTCTAGCCACGTTAGTGTGGCTATCACTAACTACACTAATTGTAGATATAGTTCTTTTTCTTTCACCCTTTACTAATCAATTCTATCATTTTTTTCACTTTAAATATTTTTATAACTTAATGTTTGAATGGAAAAACAAGTCTAATACAAGGAGATGTGTTCGGATGAGCGATGTATATGATTTTAAATTCATCTATCTGAAGTTCGGTAGCAGGGTCAGGTTTTATGTGTTGTACCTTCTGCTCGGCTATAGACCACCTTAGAAACAATATGCAAGATGTTAATATGACAAGAGGGGGTCAGGGAATAACATTTTGTAGTTGGAATGTCAAGGGAATCAATGAACCAATTAAGAGAGGTAAAGTTTTGGCACATCTAAACTTAATCAAAACAGATATAATATTTCTCCAAGAAACACACCTTAAAAAGGAATCTCAACATAGACTTAAAGCTAAGTGGATCGCTGAATCATATCATTCCTCTTTTTCCCATAAGTCCAGAGGAGTTGCAATATTAATTCGTAAAGGAATACCTTTTACGAACTCTTCAACAATAGTGGATATTGATGGTAGATATATTATATTAGTTGGAGAGTTAAATGGAGAAAAAGTGATTCTTCTTAATGTATATGGGGCCTAACTTTGATAACCCCATGTTTTTTAATAAAACATTTAATAAAATTCCTGAATTTACACAATATAAATTAATAATTGGAGGAGACTTCAATTGTACATTAGATTCATACTTAGATAGATCATCAAGGCAAAAAAAAGTAAAATCTCAATCAAGTGTATTTCTAAATTCATTTATTAATACCACTAATATTAAGGATGTCTGGAGAATAGAAAACCCAACTGGACGGGAATATTCATTTTACTCACCAGTACATAAAACATATTCAAGAATAGATTATTTTTTAGTTGACTCTATGTTTATCTCATTTATTTATAATTCAAAATATCATAACATTATAATCTCAGATCACGCACCTGTAACATTCATGATTAAATTAAATGGAATGTCCGAGAAACAAACATATTGGAGATTCAACCCACAAATTTTGAATGAAAGATCATGCCAGGAATATATTATTAAACAGATTCAAATATTTTTTGAGGTAAATGACAACCCTGACACACCTACTTCTCTTATGTGGGAAACGTTTAAAGCGTTTGTTCGAGGTACATTAATTTCCGCTCAAGCATTTTATAATAAAGAGAACAGGATTAAGCAACAAACATTGGAAAGTGAAATCAAGCAACTAGATATAGAAAATGCGAGAATGCCATCTATTTTAAAACATAATAAAATTGCTGTATTGAAATATAAATTAAATAAAATGTATTCAGAACAAGTAATAAAACTTTATCAAAAAACCAAACAATTACATTTTGAATTTGGAGACAAACCACAAAAACTATTAGCACGTCAGTTACGAAAAATGGAAGGGGAAAAAATAATTCATAAAATTAGAACAGAGACAGGAGAATTATTAAAAATGCCCAAGGACATAAATGATAGATTTCTCCAATACTATCATAACCTTTATTCAACTAAAACCGTAGGACAATCAGAAGGAATAGCAGATTTTTTACTAAAATGTAATTTAAAAGGTTTAGATTCAAACGATAGAGAATTATTAGAAAGGGAGATTACCATAAAAGATATTGAGGAGTCTATTGGCTCTTTAAAAAATGGTAAAGCAGTAGGACCAGATGGTTTAGGCTCCGAATTTTATAAAAAAAATTATGATTTGCTTTGCCCACGTTTACAAAGACTGTATGAGTATATCTATACTCAACAGAAACTTCCAGACACTTTAAATGAATCTATAATAACACTTATTCCTAAAGCTGATAAAGATCCGGAAGACCCGGGATCATATAGAGCAATTGCACTTTTAAATACAGATCAGAAAATATTAACTAAAATACTAGCGCATAGATTAAGTACAGTGATGAATAAATTAATACACCCTGACCAAACAGGCTTTATTCAGAAACGGTACTCATATTATAATCTAAGAAGATTATTTAATATTATATATTCCAAGAGAATTATTAATGAAGATCTAGCAATAATCTCACTTGACGCTGAAAAAGCATTTGATCAGGTCGAATGGTCTTATTTATTTTCGGTGATGGAAAATATGCAGCTAGGGGAGAAATTCTGTACATGGATAAAACTGTTATATACAAATCCCACGGCTAGAATATTTACAAACCAAAGGTTGTCATCTAAATTTAGCCTATCTAGAGGTTGTAGACAAGGATGCCCGTTATCTCCATTATTATTTGCGCTTGCTATTGAGCCACTTGCAGAAAGAGTCAGGGGGCATCCGGAAATACACGGATATAACACAAAGGACACAGTGAATAAAATTTCTCTATACGCAGATGATGTATTAATTTACATTACAAAACCAGAAATTAGTATTCCAAACTTATTAAAGCTAATAACCCAATTTGGTTCACTTTCAGGATACAGAATAAATTGGAATAAAAGTGAAATTATGCCAATAAGGGAACATAACAAACAGATAATACAACAATTTCCATTTAAAATAGTAAAGGAAAAATTTAAATATCTAGGTATTTATGTAACTAAGATATATACATCATTATTTAAAGCAAATTTTCCACCATTACTGAATAAACTACATAAGAATATTCAATACTGGAACACACTTCCTATCTCAATGGTTGGCAAAATTAATGCCATAAAAATGATTTTTTTACCGCAAATATTATACCTTTTTCAGACAATTCCGATATATCTGGCAAAAAACTTTTTTAAAAAACTGGACTCTATTGTTAATGATTTTATCTGGGATTATAAGAATCATAGGATAAACAAAAGACACTTGTGTAAATCAAAAATAAATGGAGGCTTGGTTTTACCCAACTTTTTGTTTTATTTCTGGGCAGTTAATATTAAAAATATGAATTTCTGGTTGGAAGAAATAGATCATCAACCAGACTGGTTAAAAATGGAAAAGGAAGATTGTTTACGTTTTGATATCGGTTCGATATTATTTGCTACGTCTAAATTAAACAAAAAAATTTATAGGGAAAACCCTATAATATTTAGTGCTATACGAATTTGGAAACAATTAAAAAATACATTAAAATTAGATAATTTATCACTTTTTCTTCCAATTGTGAATAACCCTTTGTTTAAGCCTTCATGGTTGGACGGGGGTTTTACACAATGGAAGAATTATGGAATTAAAAATATGGGACAACTTTACAAGGAAGGCACTTTTCTGACATTTCAGGAGTTGCAACAGACTTATGGACTTCGAGGAAATGATTATTTCAGATATCTTCAACTTAGAGATTATGTAAAATCGAATACTCAAAATTTTCGAATTAGAAATTCAGAAATTCTTGATGAATGTTGGAACAAACATCCTAATACAGAAAAATTAATATCTTATATATATAATATCTTATTAGACAGTGACATTCCATCGACGGACTTACACAGACAAACATGGGAAAAAGAATTAAATCAAATAATAACGAAAGATACTTGGGAAGAAAGTTTGCAACACATACATCAATGTTCATTAAACGCCAGACATTCTTTAATACAATTTAAAGTAATACATAGGTTACATTATTAAAAAACAAAACTACATAAAAATTTTCAACATATCTCACCTATATGTGATAAATGTCAACATTTAGAAGCTACCTTATCTCATATGTTTGCAAACTGTATAAAAATTAAAAAATTCTGGGTAAATATTTTCAGTATAATATCTAAAGTAACCAGCACACAATTGGACCCAGATCCAAAATTAATAATACTTGGAATATTAGAATTAAATCAAACATTTAGAACAACACAAAGAAACTTTATTGATTATAGTTTAATAACAGGAAAAAAATTAATTCTAAAATTTTGGAAAGGCCCTACGACCCCCACAATCAAAATGTGGATTATAGAAATGACGGAGACCTTAAACGTGGAAAGAATCAGATTCTCCCTGTTGGACAAACAGGAATTATTCGTTGGAACATGGTCTCCTTTTATTGATTACTTAAAGGGTCAGAACAGTTCAGCACAGGAACCTGACTAGCACCCGGGCTAAAGAATGGATGAAATGCTATATTTAGAAATGTACGAATATATCTCGAATGAAGTTTTCTATTTTAATAAATTTTTCCATTCTTCTTTAACTATCTTTTTTATTTTTTTTTAATTTTTATTTTTTGTTTTTCTTCTCTTTCTTTTCTTTCTTTACTTCATCTTTCTCTTTAGTTCTATTTAGTTTAAAAAAAAAAAGGCAAAAGGTATTGGAGACAATGTAATAATAATTGACAATATTATCAATTTAAAAATGTAAGACTGTAATGATGTAACTAGGTTGTGTACGTATCTCCAATAAAAAAAATAAAAAAAATAAAAAAAATATATATATTCAGACCCCTTCACTTTTTCCCCATTTTGTTACGTTACTGCCTGATTTTAAAATGTATTCATTTTTTTAATCATCAATCTACACACAATCCCCCAGAATGAAGAAGTGAAAAAAGCTGTTTAGAAATTTTTGCAAAGTAATTAAAAATAAATAACTGAAATATGACATTTACATAAGCATCACAAATATCAAATTTACATGTATTTACATTTACCCTTTGCTATGACACTCAAAATTGCTTGGGTTCATCCTGTTTCTATTGATTATCCTTGAGATGTTTCTACAACTTGATTGGAGTCCACCAGTGGTAAATTAAATTGATTGGACATGGTTTGGAAAGGCACACACCAGTCTGTATAAGGTCCCACAGTTGACAGTGCATGTCAGAGCAAAAACCAAGCCATGAAGACGAAGACATTGTCTGTAGATCTCCGAGACAGGATTGTGTCGAGACACTGATCTGGGGAAGGGTATAAAACAATGTCTGCAGCATTGCAGGTCCTGAAGAGCAGTGGCCTCCGTCATTCTTAAATGTAAGAACTTTGGAATCACCAGGACTCCTCATAGAGCTGGCCGCCCGGCCAAACCGAGCAATCGGGGGAGAAGGGCCTTGGTCTGGGAGGTGTCCAAGAACCTGATGGAGCTCTGACAGAGCTCCAGAGTTCCTCTGTGGCGATGATAGAACCTTCCAGAAGGACAACTATATCTGCAGCCCTCGACCAATCAGGCCTTTATGGTAGAGTGGCCAGACGGAAGCCACTCCTCAGTAAAAGGCACATGACAGCCCGCTTGGAGTTTGCCAAAGGCATGAGAAACAAGATTCTCTGGTCTGATGAAACCAAGATTGAACTCTTTGGCCTGAATGCCAAGCATCACGGCTGGAGGAAACCAGGCACCGCTCATCACCTGGCCAATACCATACCCACAGTGAAGCATGGTGGTGGCAGCGTCATGCTGTGGGGATGTTTTTCAGCGGCAGGAGACTAATCAGGATCCAGGGAAAGTGGAACAGGGCAAAGTACAGCGAGATCCTTGATGAAAACCTGCTCCAGAGCATTCTGGACCTCAGACTGGAGCGGAGGTTCACCTTCCAACAGCACATAGCCAAGACAACGTAGGAGTGGCCATGACAAGTCTGTGAATGTCCTTGAGTGGCCCAGCCAGAGTCCGTACTTGAACCCAATCTAACATCTCTGGAGGGACCTGAAAATAGCTGTGCATCGACGCTCCCCATCCAACCTGACAGAACTTGAGAAGATCTGCAGAGAAGAATGGGTAAAATTACCCAAATACAGGCGTGCCAAGCTTGTAGTATCATACCCAAGAAGACTTGAGGCTGTAATCACTGCCAAAGGTGCCCCAACAAAGTACTGAGCAAAAGGTCTGAATACTTATGTAAATGTGATATTTCAGTTATTTATTTGTAATTACTTTGCAAAAATTTCTAAACACCTGTGTAGATTGATGATAAAAAAATGAATAGGGCTGTAACGTAACAAAATGTGGAAAAAGTGAAGGGGTCTGAATATTTTCTGAATGCACTGTATTTCACTTGGGTAGTTTACACCCCAGCGGTATGAATATTGACTTCTCTAACTTCAGATAGCCCTTGCTCTCTCTCTTCATCCCCCCCCCCCCACCCCACACACTTTCTCAGTTCTACCACTAGTTCCACTATCTCCGCCTACATTCTTTCTTTGTCCTATCCGCTCCCCTGACATCAGTCTGAAGAAGGGTCTCGACCCCTCTCCAAAGATGCTGCATTTTGTGTCTACCTTTGATTTTACCAGCCACTGCAGTTCTTTCAGGGTTCCCTAGGATGCCATTCTTCCAATGCAAGCATGTCCCTGTCTCGCTGGTGCAGTTCAGTGACAGTGTTTGCAATACAGATTGTCTCCACAGTATCAGTACGCTTAATGCAGCCAGGTTCACGAGCAGAGCAGTCACCAAATGCAGCGCCGTAGCTGTCTGCTTACACACCAATGTCTTTCCAATTCAGCTGTTGCAACAGGTTCCATTGTGCTGCCTCTGTCCCTTCAATGCAGCAAGCTCACATGCATGCCGCTCAGGGCTGTGTCCAGTGCAGCTCTGCCCCTAGAGCAGCTCAGCGGGCAGTGACTGTTGAAGGTGGTGGCATTGCTCTCAATGTGCTCCAATGCAGCATGGTCACTGGCACAGCAGCAATGCAGTCGGCACTCTACCATGCAGCATATTGATTTCCCTAAAGCAGCCCACATGCACCAATGTTATTTGGCGCTTCACACTGCAGCTCCGCTGGAGCCACGCAGCCCAGTTGCACATTTGCCCCTACTGCTGCAGCCCAGCTGTGTCATCCATGGCCTGGGGCACGAGAGGCCAAGTCCTTGGGAGATGGATATGTATATAATTAGTAAAGACAAAAAAGATTACGGGGAGAGGGCAGAAGAATTCGGTTGAGAGGGAAAAATGAATCAGCCATGATAGAATGGCGGAGATGGGCCTAATTCTGCCCCTATGTCTTTATGTTCTGGAGGAGGCAGTTGAACTAGATGATCTCGAACAACTTAGGCGTGCAGTATCTCAGCCACGGCGCTGATCATGAAGACCATGCCGATCGTGCCGACCATGATTATCATGCCGTTGAGCAGTCGCCGGTTCACGCGGCGGTGTACCTCTGGCTGCTCGGGCATCTCGAGGTGGAAGGAGGCGACCCTACGCCCATGCACCCAGCAGCGGTAGATGCCGAGGTCGAAGGGCATCATGCTTTTGATTTGGTAGATGCCGCCGCCCGTGGTGTCGTCCAGCCGGTGGGTCCCTTTCCGGTTACCACGTCGGGTGATGAAGAAGGAATCGCGCTGCCAGACAACAGGCGTGTACACCGACGCCCCCGGGCATATCATCCGGGCATTGCCGTGGACGTTGAGGTATATCGACTCCAGTAGCAATGTGCGAGGCTCCATCCAGTCCAACGGTGCCTCCCGACCGCACAACCACCACCACCAATCGCCGATCTCCTGCAACAGATCGGCTACGATCACCACTGGTGTTTCCTCCTTCTCGCACGGCTCGCGGCCCATCTGGTAGTGGAGCTCGGCGCCGCGCTGGGGCAAGGACTGCCCAATGTGCAGCTCCATTAGGCTGCAGGGCAAGGTGGCGCCATTCACCTCCACCTCCTCGTCCTCGTCGATCTCGCTTAGTTTGGCGTAGCAGAAGCCCATCATCTTCTGCTCCCCCAATATATTGCATCGGTCACAGTCCTGCCATGGTCCCCAGCGGGTGTAGAGCTGGACCATGTGCCGGGAAGAGTTCAAGTTCACCCTCAGGCTCCGGCTTGACAAAATGATCTCTCCCAGCCTTCGGTGGGACACGTGAAGCAGAGACGAGTCCTGCACATCCACCTGGTAGGCGGCCAGGATGGAATCAGCTGACTTGCAGAGGTACAGGCCCGTGTCTGAGGTCCATGCCTCGTTCACGATCAAGGACCCGCTCCTTAGATTGGCTCGGATTCCCAGTTCGCCCATCGTCCCGCCGTCTGCCCTCAAGTCCCCGGGTCCGATGAAGGTGCGGGGTTTGGCTTGAGGCTGGCTGAGGTCCTGGTACTGCCAGTATACGGAGCCTTCCGGTACTTCAGTTGCACCCGGGCAACGCAAGCTGAGTGGGTTTTCTGACAGGAAGGCCAGGGAGCAGGGGGCTGTGCCCGATCAGTTAGCAAAGTCGTCCTCCTGTTTCATGAAGTCGGGGAAGCCGCCCATTAGAACCAGCAGGCCCAGAATCACAAGCCGTATCGTGTCTCTGTCCATGGTTCATCCAGTTGACTGTGGGCTGAAGCAGGGACGTAACTGTCATCACATCATTGCCTCCCCTGACCTCATCAATGGGCCCATTGTGACGCCCCGTGAACTCATCAACGGACCCAAGTAACCTCATCAATGGGCTGCCTTGTGACCTCATCAAGCCTTGAGTACCTACGAGCGGATATTACCGTAATTCTCCGAGTTCGACAGGGGAAACTCGGCAGAGAATTCCACAGATTCACCACTCTCTGTGTGAAAAATGTTTTTCTCATCTCGGTCCTAAAAGACTTCCCCCTTATCCTTAAACTGTAACCCCATGTTCTGGACTTCCCCAACATCGGGAACAATCTTCCTGCATCTAGCCTGTCCAACCCCTTAAGAATTTTGTAAGTTTCTATAAGATCCCCCCTCAATCTTATAAATTCTAGCGAGTACAAGCCGAGTCTATCCAGCCTTTCTGCATTTGAAAGTCCTGCCATCCCAGGAATCAGTCTGGTGAACCTTCTCTGTATTCCCTCTATGGCAAGAATGTCTTTCCTCAGATTTGAAGACCAAAACTGCATGCAATACTCCAAGTGTGGTCTCACCAAGACCCTGTACAACTGCAGTAGAACTTCCCTGCTCTTATACTCAAATCCTTTTGCCATGAATGCTAACATACCATTCGCTTTCTTCACTGCCTGCTGCACCTGCATGCCTACTTTCAATGACTGGTGTACCATGACACCCAGGTCTCGTTGCATCTCCCTTTTCCTAATCGGCCACCATTCAGATAATAGTCTACTTTCCTGTTTTTGCCACCAAAGTGGATAACCTCACATTAATCCACATTATACTGCATCTGCCATGCATTTGCCCACTCACCCAGCCTATCCAAGTCATCTTGCAGCCTCCTAGCACCCTCCTCACAGCTAACACTGCCCCCCAGCTTTGTGTCATCCGCAAACTCTCGTTCCAGCTCTGAGCCTTGCGGTACCCCACTAGTCACTGCCTGCCATTCTGAAAAGGACCCGTTTACTCCTAGTCTTTGCTTCCTGTCTGCCAGCCAGTTCTCTATCCACATCAATACTGAACCCCCAATACCGTGTGCTTTAAGTTTGCATACTAATCTCTTATGTGGGACCTTGTCGAAAGCCTTCTGAAAGTCCAGATATAACACATCCACTGGTTCTCCCTTATCCACTCTACTAGTTACATCCTCGAAAAATTCTATAAGATTCGTCAGACATGATTTACCTTTCATAAATCCATGCTGACTTTGTCCAATGATTTCACCATTTTCCAAATGTGCTGCTATCCCATCTTTAATAACTGACTCTAGCAGTTTCCCCACTACCGATGTTAGACTAACTGGTCTGTAATTCCCCGTTTTCTCTCTCCCTCCCTTTTTAAAAAGTGGGGTTACATTAGCTACCCTCCAATCCTCACGAACTACTCCAGAATCTAAAGAGTTTTGAAAAATTATCACTAATGCATCCACTATTTCTGGGGCTACTTCCTTAAGAACTCTAGGCTGCAGCCTATCTGGCCCTGGGGATTTATCGGCCTATAATCCATTCAATTTACCTAACACCACTTCCCGGCTAACCTGGATTTCACTCAGTTCCTCCATCTCATTTGACCCCCGGTCCCCTGCTATTTCCGGCAGATTAATTAAGTCATCCTTAGTGAAGACAGAACCAAAGTAGTTATTCAATTGGTCTGCCATGTCCTTGTTCCCCATGATCAATTCACCTGTTTCTGACTGCAAGGGACCTACATTTGTTTTAACTAATCATTTTCTCTTCACATAACTATAAAAACATTTGCAGCCAGTTTTCTTTCATAATCTATTTTCCTGTGAGTACAGGAGCAGGGAGGTTCACCTGTAGATTGAGCGGTTCCTTTCATCAAGCCATTTGACCCGGTGACCTTACGTGCATACCCCCCTATAACTCCAGATGTGGTCTCACCAGCGTCCCCGCCCCGCTACCTTGGTGCCGGGGGTGAAGCGCTGCCGCCCGCCGGGGTCATGGCCGCCGTGGATGATGCGTTTGACACCCCGTCCATGTCCGACAGATTTGCAGATGACACAAAGCTGGGTGGCAGTGTGAACTGTGAGGAGGATGTTATGAGTGGGGGTACGGGGGATTCCCTACCTGCGTGTCACAGGTGAACTCGGCCACCTCCCTTCACACATGGAGCTGGTGACCGTCTCCCACACGGGCAGCTTGAACTTCTTACCGATGATCAGCTCCATGGGTTTGCCGTTGGTCCGGCGGTCGTCGATGAGCGTCCGCTCTGGGTCACAGCGCTGGGTCTTGTAGTGGAACGTGGCCTGTGTGGGGGGGGTGAGAGGTCACAGGTCAGTGGTCACTGCATCCTCGTCGAATCAGGGAGGTCGGGAGCGGGATGTCCTCTAAAACATAGACAATAGGTGCAGGAGGATGCCATTCATTATGATCAGGGCTGATCTTCCCCAATCAATAACCCGTGCCTGCCTCTCCCCATATCCTTTGACTCCACTAGCCCCTAGAGCTCTATCTAACTCTCTCTTAAATCCATCCAGTGACTTTGCCTCCACTGCCCTCTGTGGCAGGGAATTCCACAAATTCACAACTCTCTGGGTGAAAGGTTCTTTTCTCACCTCAGTCTTAAATGACCTCCCCTTTATTCTAAGACTGCGGCCACTGGTTCTGGACTCGCCCAACATTGGGAACATTTTTCCTGCATTTAGCTTGTCCAGTCCTTTTATAATTTTACATGTTTCTATAAGATCCCCCCACCCCTCATCCTTCTAAACATCAGTGAATACAAGCCTAATCTTTTCAATCTTTCCTCATATGACAGTCCCGCCATCCCAGGGATCAATCTCGTGAACCTACGCTGCACTGCCTCAATCACAAGGATGTCCTTCCTCAAATTAGGAGACCAAAACTGTACACTATAGGGAAGTTGCATGGCAGTCGGGTCACGACCCATGACCCGTACTTTTGCTATGCTACGCCAAATGGAGTACAAGCGTTGAACTGCAGGTAAGCACTGACCATTGTTTCCAGCGTAGCGGGCCCGTTAAAACCCGCCGAAATGGTAAATTTTTGCACTGTAAATAATTATGGAAATCGGGATAAGTGTGAGTGACATTTATCCTACTTCAGAATTCCAAAAGTGAAGAGAAATGACGGTAGATAGAAGCGAGAGCTGAAGGGACAACAACAGCTAAAGTGCTTGGTGAACATTGGCCGTTTGCTCACTGCATTTCATCAACTAAGGAATTATTTGTGTTTTTTCTTGATTCCTTTGGCAAATAAAAGTTTCACAAGTGAAAAATCTGGCTGTAAAATTTTAAAATCGCCAATGGTTCTCAAGTGGGTTTTTACATACAAAAAGAAAACGCCTCTGAAGCAAAATTTACAGCCAGATTTATCACTTCTGAGACTTTTTAGATACCAAAGGATTCAAGAAAAAACACAAATAATGCCTTACTGTTGATGAAATGCAGTGAGCAAACGCGATAATTCCCAATATTTTCAATCTCGATATCTGCACGGTCAATGTTCGCCAAAGTACTTTAGATGTTGTTGTTCCTTCAGCTCTCGCTTCTCTTTAGCTTCATCTCGCTTCACTTTTGGAATTCTGAAGTTGGGTACATGTGTCTCACACTTACCCCGATTTCCACAATTTTTTACAGCGCAAAAATTGAACATTTTGGCATTTTTTAACAGGTAGGAAAGGACACGTTTCGTGTATTAAATAACATATACATAGCTATGATGTCCTCCAGATGGATTAGAAACATAGAAAATAGGTGCAGGAGTTGGCCATTCGGCCCTTCGAGCCTGCACCGCCATTCAATATGATCATGGCTGATCATCCACTCAATATCCTGTACCTGCTTTCTCTCCATACCCCCTGATCCCTTTAGCCACAAGGGCCACATCTAACCCCCTCTTAAATATAGCCAATGAACTGGCCTCAACTACCTTCTGTGGCAGAGAATTCCACAGATTCAGCACTCTCTGTGTGAAAAATGTATTTATCATTTCGGTCCTAAAAGACTTCCACCTTATCATTAAACTGTGACCCCGTGTTCTGGACTTCCCCAACATCGGGAACAATCTTCCTGCATTCTAGCCTGTCCATCCCTTAAGAATTTTGTAAGTTTCTATAAGATCCCCCCTCAATCTTCTAAATTCTAGCGAGTACAAGCCGAGTCTATCCAGTCTTTCTTCATACGAAAGTCCTGCCATCCCAGGAATCAGTCTGGTGAACCTTCTCTGTACTCCCTCTATGGCAAGAATGTCTTTCCTCAGATTAGGAGACCAAAACTGAACGCAAATACTCCAGGTGTGGTCTCACCTAGACCCTGTACAACTGCAGTAGAACCTCCCTGCTCCTATACTCAAATCCTTTTGCTATGAATGCTAACATACCATTCGCTTTCTTCACTGCCTGCTGCACCTGCATGCCTACTTTCAATGACTGGTGTACCATG
>JAXLNO010004959.1:0-2500 GCA_038087875.1 Malacoraja senta
CTTTCCCCCATTCAATCATGGCTGATCTATCTCTCCCTCCTAACCCCATTCTCCTGCCTTCTCCCCATAACCCCTGGCATTGGAAATTGCAGACAGGGAATATTCAGTTGAGTATTTTTTTTCATTCCGTTTAGTTTATTGACGCGTGTAGGAAGGAACTGCAGATGTGGGTTTAATGCCGGTTCTCTGGATGCTTTCAAGAGAGAGCTAGATAGGGCTCTTAAAGATAGCGGAGTCCGGGGATATGGGGAGAAGGCAGGAACGGGGTACTGATTGGGGATGATCAGCCATGATCACATTGAATGGCTCGAAGAGCCGAATGGCCGACTCCTGCACCGATTGTCTATTGTCTATTGTCTAAAGTGAAGATAGACACAGAAAGCTGGAGTGACTCAGCGGGAACAAGCAGCAGTAGAGATGTTGTCTGACCCACTGAGCTTTCTGTGCCTATCTTTGTTTATTGTCACGTGCAGAGAAAGGTTTTTGTTGCTCGCTAACCAGTCAGCGGGAAGACAATGCATGATTACAATCGTAACATTTACAATGTTAAGATACATGATAAGGGAGTAACGTTTCGTGCAAGGTAAAGCCAGCAAAGTCCGATCAAAGATAGTCCGCGGGTCACCAATGAGGTAGATAGTAGTTCAGGACCGCTCTCTGGTTGTGGTAGGATGATTCAGTTGCCTGATAACAGCTGGGAAGAAACTGTCCCTGAATCTGGGGAGGTGTGCGTTTTCACACTTCTGTACCTCTTGCCTGATGGGAGAGGGGAGAAGAGGGAGTGGCCAGGGTGCGACTCAATATACAATAGGTGCAGGAGTAGGCCATTCGGCCCTTCGAGCCAGCACCGCCATTCGATGTGATAATGACTGATCATCCACAATCAGTACCCCGTTCCTGCCTTCTCCCCATATCCCCTGACTCCGCTATCTTTAAGAGCCCTATCTAGCTCTCTCTTGAAAGCATCCAGAGAACCGGCCTCCACCGCCCTCTGAGGTAGAGAATTCCACACACTCACAACTCTCTGTGTGAAAAAGTTTTTCCTCGTCTCCGTTCTAAATGGTTTACCCCTTATTCTTAAACTGTGGCCCCCGGTTCTGGACTTCCCCCCAACATCGGGAACATGTTTCCTGCCTCTAGCGTGTCCAAACCCTGAATAATCTTATATTTCAATAAGATATCCTCTCATCCTTCTAAATTCCAGAGTATACAAGCCCAGCCGCTCCATTCTCTCAGCGTATGTAGCTGAGTCCTTGATTAAGCTGCTGGCCTTGCGGAGGCAGCGTGAGGTGTAAATGGAGTCGATGGAAGGGAGGTTGGTTTGTGTGATGGTGTGCCTTTTTGTTTTGAACTGCCAAGGGTATTCCCAACTTGGTGGGCATTCGAAACGCAGGCAGGGGAAGGTTGAAAACCGAAGCCATTTAACGTGACCCAGGCAGATGAATATCTAATGAGGTTTAAAAGCAACCCTGCTTAAAGACGAGCCGGTAGTTAGCGTCCTAATTTTCCTTGATAAAGGGGCAGAGAGTGCTGACAGGAAGGTCAGAGCAGAATTGCCTCATGTCTGTTAGCACCTTAATTAGCAATTGTTCGCAAAACAAAGCCCATCTTATCGTTCGGCTGACCATAAAAGTCAAGCCAGCTCTGAAGCAGCTGCAATGTTGTTGTGAAAAAAACATTTTGGTTCCTCTGTCAATGTCCCTTTCATTCAAAGCAAAACGCTGGCCATCGAGTCAAGGATGAGGCCACGAACGAGAGGGGATCTGATTGAAACATATAAGGGTTTGGACACGCTAGAGGCAGGAAACATGTTCCCGATGTTGGGGGAAGTCCAGAACCTGGGGCCACAGTTTAAGAATAAGGGGTAAGCCATTTAGAACGGAGACGAGGAAACACTTTTTCTCACAGAGAGTGGTGAGTCTGTGGAATTCTCTGCCTCAGAGGGCGGTGGAGGCAGGTTCTCTGGATACTTTCAAGAGAGAGTTAGATAGTGTTCTTAAAGATAGTGGAGTCAGGGGATATGGGGAGAAGGCAGGAACGGGGTACTGATTGGGAGTGATCAACCATGATCCCATTGAATGGCGGTGCTGGCTCAAAGGGCCGAATGGCCTACTCCTGCACCTATTGTCTATTGAGTCATAGAGTGATACAGCGTGGAAACAGACCCTTCTGCCCAACTTGCCCACACCGGCCAACATGTCCCATCTACACTAGTCCTTCTAAACCTGTCCTATCCATGTACCTGTTCTAACTGTTTCTTAAATATTGCAATAGTCCCCGCCTCAACTACCTCCTCTGGCAGCTCGTTCCATACACCCATCACAGGTGAAAAAGTTACCCCTCAGGTTCCTATTAAACCTTTCCTCCCTCACCTTAAACCTATGTCCTCTGGTCCTTGATTCCCCTACTCTGGGCAAGAGACTCTGTGCGTCCAGCCAATCTATTCCTCTCATGATTTTATACACTTGATGGTGCCTTCATTATTATGTCCTCTGGTTCT
>JAXLNO010004959.1:7500-31180 GCA_038087875.1 Malacoraja senta
AGTAGAACCTCCCTGCTCTTATACTCAAATCCTTTTGCTATGAAAGCTAACATACCATTCGCTTTCTTCACTGCCTGCTGCACCTGCATGCCTACTTTCAATGACTGGTGTACCATGACACCCAGGTCTCTCTCGTTGCATCTCCCCTTTTCCTAATCGACCATGACACTATCCTACACACACCAGGGACAATTGTACATTGATACATTTACGCCAAACTAATTAACCTACGAACCCGTACGTCTTTGGAGTGTGGGAGGAAAACGCAGTTCCCGGAGAAAACTCACGCAGGTCACGGGGGGGGGGGGGGGAGGGGGTAGAACGTACAAACTCCGTACAGGCAGCACCAGTGGCCGGGATTGAACCCCGAGTCTCTGGCGCTGTGAGGCAGCAACTCTACCGCTGCGCCACCCGGACATCCTAAAGGGAGTTTGGAGGTCCTCAAGGGAGTTTAGAGATAGATACAGCATGGAAACTGGCGTATCAAACAGACACTTGTGAGAGTTAGGAGCAGGGACACTGTAAAGTGATCTGCTTGGTGACAGATCGTTGGGCTTAGCGGTTAATCCAAGGCTGCCTGAGCAGGCGATGTAGGAATTCACTTATCCTGCGGAGATCGGACTGGCTTCAAAGTGCTGGAGTATTTTGAAACAACAGAATGTTTGTGTTACACGGCTCGGCTCTTTAATTTTCCACTTCCTGCTTCCCTCTTCTTCTCCCACACCTCTAGTGTGGTCCTCACCCTCTGCGTCAACACATACGCACCACGCAACCCTCGTGTTCTCATGTTTATTTAGTTCAGAGATACAGCGCGGAAACAGGCCCTTCGGCCCACCGAGTCCGCGCCGACCAGCGATCCCCGCACGTCAACACTACCCTGCGCACACCGGGAACAATTTCACATTTATACCAAGCTAATTAACCTACAAATGGGTGCTGTCTGTACGGAGTTAGAAACATAGAATCATAGAAAAATATGTGCAGGATTTGGCCCCAATCGCCAGCATCACCATTCAATATGATCATGGCTGATCATCTAAAATCAGTACTCCCGTTCCTGCTTTCTCCCCATATCCCTTGATTCCTTTAGCCCTAAGAACTAAATCTAACTCTCTCTTGAAAACATCCAGTGAATTGGTCTCCACTGCCTTCTGTGTCAGAGAATTCCACAGATTCGCAACTTTCTGGGTGAAGACATTTTTCCTCATCTCAGTCCTAAATAGCCTACCCCTTATTCCTAAACTGTGTCCCCTGGTTCTGGACTCCCCCAACATCGGGAACATTTTTCCTGCATCTAGCCTGTCCAATCCTTTAAGAATTTTCTATGTTTCTATAAGATGCCCTCTCATCGTTCTATATTCCAGTGAATACAAGCCCAGTCGACCCATTCTTTCATCATATGTCAGTCCCGCCATCCCGGGAATTAACCTGGTGAACCTACGCTGCACTACCTCAGTAGCAATAATGTCCTTCCTCAAATTAGGAGACCAAAACTGCGCACAATACTCCAGGTGCGGTCTCACCAGGAACCTGTACAACTGCAGCAGGACCTCCTTGCTCTTAAAATCAAATCCTCTCGCAATGAAGGCCAACATGCCATTAGCTTTCTTCGCTGCCTGCTGTACCTGCATGCTTACTATCAGTGACTGATGTACAAGCACACCCAGGTCTTGTTGCACCTCCCCTTTTCCTAATCTGACACAATTCAGATAATAATCTGCCTTCATGTTCTTACCTCGAAAGTGGATAACCTCACATGTACCCACATTATACTGCATCTGCCGTGCATCTGCCCACTCACCCAACCTATCCACGTCACCCTGCATCCTCATAGCATCCTCATCGCAACTCACACTGCTACCCAGTTTTGTGTCATCTGCAAACTTAGAGATGTCACATTTCCAAATGCGCTACTATAACATCTTTAACAATCGACTCAAGCATCTTCCCCACTATCGATGTAAGGCTAACTGGTCTATAATTCCCCATTTTCTCTCTCCTTCCTTTCTTAAAAAGTGGGTTTACATTGGCTAACCCCCAGTCCACAGGAACTGATCCAGAGTCGAGAGGACATTGGAAAATGATCACCAATGTATCCATGATTTCTAGGGCCATACTCTGGGATGCAGACCATCAGGCTCTGGGGATATATCTGCCTTCAGTCCCCACAGTTTACCGTACACCATTTCCTGACTAACGTGGATTCCCTTCAGTTCCCCCCTCCCACTAGATCCTCGGCCCCCTAGTATTTCCGGGAGATTGTTTGTGTCTTCCTTAGTGAAGACAGAACCAAAGTACTTGTTTAACTGGTCTGCCATTTCCTTGTTTCCCATTATAAATTCACCTGTCTCTGTCTGTAAGGGACCTACATTTGTCTTCACTAATGTTTTTCCTTTTTACATATCTAAAGAAGCTTTTACAGTTGTTTTTTATATTCCCCGAAAGCTTTCTTTCATGCTCTTTTCCCCCCTCTTAATTAACCCCTTTGTCCTCCTCTGTTGAGTTCTAAATTTCTCCCAGTCCTCCAGTTTGCTGCTTCCTCTGGCCAATTTATTTGCCTCTTCCTTGGATTTAACACTATCCTTGTTTTCCCTCGTCAGTCACGGTTGAGCCACCTTCCCCAGTTTTATTTAATCGCCAGACAGGGATGAACAAATTTTTGGAGTTTATCCAAGCAGTTATTAAATCTTTGCCATTGCATCTCCACCGTCAACCCTTTAAGTATAATTTGCCCGTCTATCCCAGCCAATTCCCGTCTCATACCTTCAAAGTCTCCTTTCTTTAAATTCAGGACCCTAGTCTCTGAATTAACCGTGTCACTCTCCATCCTAATGCAGAATTCCATCCATATTATGGTCACTGTTGCCCAAGGGGCCTTGCACAACAAGATCGCTAACTAATCCTTCCTCATTACACAATACCCAGTCTACGATGGCCTGCCCTCCAGTCGGATTTTCTACATATTGGTTTAAAAATCCATCCCGTATACATTCCAGGAAATCCACCTCCTCAGCGATGCTACCAACTTGGTTGGCCCAATCTATATTCAGATTAAAGTCACCCATGATACCTTTGCCATACGCATCCCTAATTTCCTGCTTCATGCTATCCTACGGCTGTTTGGTGGTCTGCACGCAACTCCAACAAGCGTTTTCTGCCCTTGGCTATTTCGCAGTTCTACCCGTACCGATTCTACAGCATCCAAGCTAATGTCTCTCCTTGGCTATTGCATTAATCTCCTCTTGAACCAGCAATGCCACCCCGTTTGTACCTTCTCCCCGTGACCGCGTGGGCTTTCTCCGGGCGCTCCGGTTTCCTCCCACACTCCAAAGAGGTACAGGTTTGCAGGTTAATCGGCTTGGTAACAAATTGTAAATTGTCCCTAGTGTGTGTAGGATAATGCTAGTGTGCGGGCTTGTCCGCTAGTCGACGCGGACTGAGTGGGCCGAAGGGCGTGTTCCTGCACTGTATCCCTTAAATCTAAATTTAAAAACCGGCGATCCCATGAAAATGCAAATTTTGTTCCTTCAGCTTGTTTTTGGTTAAAGTGTATTATTGTCAGGTGTACCGAGGTGCAGTGAAAAGTTTAGTTTCTCATGCTATTCAATCAAATCAGATGAAACTATACATAAAACAAAATCAAGTGCGATAGGTAGAGCAAAGGGGAAGATACAGAGTGTAGAATATAGTTCTCAGCATTGTAGCGCATCAGTTCCAGAGACAAAGTCCAATATCCGCAATGGGATCGCGGTGAATTCCTAGATCAAGGGTTCCCAAACCTGGGGTACGTTTATCCCCAGGGGGTCAATTTCGCCTACCCAGGGGGTAAATTTGTTGATTCTGGACCCGTACATATTTTTTCTCATTGTGTTTGGTTCTGGTATCTATTCATCATTAGTTGTTCATTAATAAGTGAATCAAATAACATTGTTATGTGCCATTAAAGTTGCCAGGGGTAAACGGGATTGAACAAGGTTGGGAACCCCGGCACTAGATAGAAACATGCAGGAGGAGGCCATTCGGCCCTTCGAGCCAGCACCGCCATTCATTGTGATCATGGCTGATCGTCCCCAATCAATAACCCGTGCCTGCCTTCTCCCCATATCCATTGACTCCACTAGCCCCTAGAGCTCTATCTAACTCTCTCTTAAATCTATCCAGTGACTTGGCCTCCACTGCCCTCTGTGGCAGGGAATTCCACAAATTCACAACTCTCTGGGTGAAAACGTTTTTTCTCACCTCAGTCTTAAATGACCTCCCCTTTATTCTAAGACTGTGGCCCCTGGTTCTGGACTCGCCCAACATTGGGAACATTTTTCCTGCATCTAGCTTGTCCAGTCCTTTTATAATTTTATATGTTTCTATAAGATTCCCCCCTCATCCTTCTAAACTCCAGTCAATACAAGCCTAGTCTTTTCAATCTTTCCTCATATGACAGTCCCGCCATCCCAGGGATCAATCTCGTGAACCTACGCTGCACTGCCTCAATCACAAGGATGTCCTTCCTCAAATTAGGAGACCAAAACTGTACGCAATACTCCAGATGTGGTCTCACCAGAGCCCTATACAACTGCAGAAGAACCTCTTTACTCCTATACTGAAATCCTCTTGTTATGACAGGACAGTTCAGAAGCCTGATAACAGTGGGAAACTCACTGTTTTTAGTTTTGGAGACAGAGCATGGAGACGGGCTCTTCGGCCCACCGAGCCCGCGCAGACCCAACGTTCACCCCGTACACTAGTTCAATCCTACACGCACTAGGGACAATTTGCAGAAGCCAATTAATCTATAAACCTGCACGTCTTTTGAGTGCGGGAGGAAACCGGAGCACCCAGAGAAAACCCAGGCAGGTCACGGGGAGAGCGTGCAAACTCCATACAGACAGCGCCCGTAGTCAGGACGGAATCCGGGTCTCTGGCGCTGTGAGGCAGCAACTCTACCGCTGCGCCACCGTGCCGGCCTCATTCCCATTCCCGCGTCTGGTGGTGTGCCCTCTCAAGCTTCCGTACCTCTTGCCCGACGAGGGCAAAGAGAAGAGGGTGGCGAATCTGTGGAATTCATTGCCACAAATGGCTGTGGAGGCCAAGTCATTGGACATGTTGAAGGCGGAGGTGGATAGATTTGTGATTAGTGCGGGTGTCAGGGGATATGTGGAGAAGGCAGGAGAATGGGGTTGAGAGGGAGAGACAGATCAACCACGATCGAATGGCGGAGTAGACCTGATGGGCCGAATGGCCTAATTCTGCTCCTGGAACTTATGAAGTCATAAGGATGAATGACCGGGATGGGACAAGTCTTTGATTATGTTGGCTGCAGACCTGTCCTCTTGAAGCCACAGCTATGTTTAACCAAAGAGTGAGATTAAACAGTGACAATTCACTTGTCCTATATCTCTCAATATCACCTCTCTCATTTCCCTTTTCCCTCACTCTCCGTCTGAAGAAGAATCTCGACCCGAAAACGTCAACTGTTCCTTTTCTCCAGAGATGCTGCCTGACCCGCTGAGTTACTCCAGCATTTTGTGTCTACCTCCGTGCTAAAACAATGTTACGACCTAAGTGGTTGCAGGTGGTTCAGTTTAGTTTAGTTCAGAGATACAGCGCGGAAACAGGCCCTTCGGCCCACCGAATCCGCGCCGACCAGCGATCCCCGCACACTCACACTATCCGCCACGCACACTAGGGGACAATTTACATTTACACCAAACCAATTTACCTACAAACCTGCACGTCTTTGGAGTGTGGGAGGAAACGGAAGATCTTATAGAAACATATAAAATTATAAAAGGACTGGACAAGCTAGATGCAGGAAAAATGTTTCGCAATGTTGGGCGAGTCCAGAACCAGGGGCCACAGTCTTAGAATAAAGGGGAGGCCATTTAAGACTGAGGTGAGAAAAAACCTTTTCTCCCAGAGAGTTGTGAATTTGTGGAATTCCCTGCCACAGAGGGCAGTGGAGGCCAAATCACTGGATGGGTTTAAGAGAGAGTTAGATAGAGCTCTAGGGGCTAGTGGAATCAAGGGATATGGGGAGAAGGCAGGCACGGGTTATTGATTGGGGACGATCAGCCATAATCACAATGAATGGCGGTGCTGGCTCGAAGGGCCGAATGGCCTCCTCCTGCACCTATTTTCTATGTTTCTATGTATCCCGGAGAAAGCCCACGCGGGTCAGGGGGAGAGCGTACAAACTCCGTGCAGGCAAGCACCCGTAGTCGGCATTGAACCCGGGTCTCTGGCGCTGTGAGGCAGCAGCTCTACCGCTGCGCCACCGTGCCCGCCTTCGTGGGCTGCCGGTGGTGTCTCCCTGGAGTTCAGGGAGGTGACCTAACTCGATCAGCTGTTGCCTCCTTTATTTTCTTATCCCTTTGTCCTAACAGGTGCTTTGAATTGCAAGGGCTGTGTAAATATTCCTTCCTCACCTTCTGGAGAGAAGAAGCAGCAAAAATAGATTCTGGGCCGAAAATGGGCCAAAGATGGTTTGTGAAAATGTTTTTAACAAACCGTCAACAGTTCCATCAGTCTTGTGGGTGACGACCCCCAGAAACGTCACCCATTCCTTCTCTCCGGAGGCACTGCCTGACCAGCTGAGGCGCTCCACCATTTTGTGTCTTAACTTCGGTTTAAACCAGCGTCTGCAGTTAAACCAGCATCTGCAGTTCATCTTGCGGCAGAGTTGCTGCCTCACCGCGCCACAGACCCGGGTTCCATCCTGACTACGGGCGCTGTCTGTGCAGAGCCTGCGCGTTCTCCCCGTGACCCGCGTGGGTTGTCGCCGGGTGCTCCGGTTTCCTCCCGGCACTCCAAAGCCGTGCGGGTTTGTTGGTTAATTGGCTGCTGTAAATTGTCCCCAGTGTGTGTAGGATAAAACGGGTGGTGGTTAGTTGGCGTGGACTCGGTGGGCCTGTCAAAGGGCCTGTTTCCACGCTGTATCTCTGAACTAAATCAGCCCAAATCTAAGGTACATGGTAGGTAGGTACACATCAGGTAGATGCACAGAGTCTCTAGCCCAGAGAAGGGGAATCGAGGACATAAATTTAAGTGTAGGGCGAAGGTTTTTATAGGAATCTGAGGGGTAACATTTTCACACAAAGGGTGGTGGGTGTAGGGAACAAGCTGCCAGAGGAGGTAGTTGAGGCTGGGACTATCCCAACATTTATGAAACAGTTGGACAGGTACATGGATAGGACAGGTTTGGAGGGATGTGGGCCAAAATTTTTTTTTAAAATGTTCGGCACGGAATTGAAGGGCCGAGATGGCCTGTTTCCGTGCTGTTATGGTTATAAATGCAGGCAAGTGGGACTAGTGTAGCTGGGACATGTTGGCCGGTGTGGGCAAGTTGGGCCGAAGGGCCTGTTTCCCGCTGTATTAAGGGCCTGCCCCCACTGTACGAGTTTACCCAAGAGCCGAGTTTAAAAAAAATCAAACTCGGGTAAGTACGTAGAATTTACGTAGCGGTTACGTCGGAGCTCGGGACGTCTCTTAGCGGCTCGTAACGCTAACGGCAGGCGCGCGGGAAGCGCGGGAAGACTCGTGAAGTTTTTTCAACACGTTGAAAAATGTCCACGAGAGTCCCCGGATACCTACGAGCGGCCATTACCGTAATTCTCCGAGTTCGAATCAGGGGAAACTCGGGAGAAATCTTGAATTAGCTCGTACAGTGGGACAGGCCCTTCACTCTATGACCCTACGACCCTAAGCCGAACACTTGGGGGCAGGGAAATGCCTGTTGCCAGCTGGGATCTTTGACCTCCTGTTTTAGTTGGGAGGGTAGGCATTTCCGTGCACCATTTACAAGGGTGGGTAGTAAAGTATTGTATGGCATGGAACTTGATGTACAGTGAAACTCATTTTGTACACAGTTCAGTACAAGTGTCACTCTGCGTAAACACTCAGATACATCTTAGATACGCATAGTCATAGAGTGATACAGTGTGGAAGCAGGCCCTTCGGCCCAACTTGCCCACACCTGCCCAACATGTCCCAGCTACACTAGTCCACTTGCCCGCGTTTGGTCCATATCCCTCTAAACCTGTCCTATCCGTGTACCTGTCGAACCGTTTCTTAAATGTTGGGATGGAAACATAGAAAATAGGTGCAGGAGGAGGCCATTCGGCCCTTCGAGCCAGCACCACCATTCAATGTGATCATGGCTGATCATCCCAGTCAGTACCCCGTTCCTGCCTTCTCCCCATATCCCTGACTCCACTATCTTTAAGAGCCCTATCTAGCTCTCTCTTGAAAGCATCCAGAGGACCGGCCTCTGAGGCAGAGAATTCCACAGACTCACCACTCTCTGTGTGAAAAAGTGTTTCCTCGTCTCCGTTCTAAATGGCTCACACCTTATTCTTAAACTGAGTCCCAGTCATTGAGTGATACAGCGTGGAAACAGCCCTTCGGCCCAACTTGCCCACACCGGCCCAACAATGTCCCAGCTACGCCAGTCTAACCTGCCCCCGCGCTTGGTCCATATCCCTCCAATCCATGTCCCTGTCTAACTGTTTCTTAAACGTTGGGATAGTCCCAGCCTCAACTACCTCCTCCGGCAGCTCGTTCCATACACCCACCAACCCTTTGGGTGAAAAGGTGACCCCTCAGATTCCTATTAAATCTTTTCCCCATGACGGTAAACCTATGAAAAGTATGTCAGACACAGTGCAAGTGGAGCACACTGAGACACTACACAGCGTCGACAGTTTTGTGGCCAATTTCAACGCGGAGTTCAGAGAATGAATAGAAATAGAACAGGTCAGAGAGGCAAGCGCAGGGGCCAAGCGGAGAAGTATTTGAGTTTGTTGCTGCATTTTTGAAAGAGGTTACAGCCAAACAAACTACTTAATGCCGAGATAAAAGGTCCGGTATTGATTTAACTTTGCTGGGCTGAGGCCATTATATGACACTTTTATCATTGCCTGATAGCACCAAGCTGGTCCTGCCGCTATTTAAAGCAAATCAGTCTGTCTCGTTTTCTGCAGGAGAGCAGTAAAACAGGAGGCTTCAGTTCAAGGGTCAATCAATAGGTGAACTGGTTGTAAAGTTGAGAGACCTCGACCCGCTGGACGACTTCCCTCATCGGTATAATTTTTCCCTCCGAGCAGAACCTGCCTGGACGTCCTGTGCCCGCTTGCACCCCACTTTAACGCACCGCCCCATTCCCGCGACCACCTTACCGTCCTGGGCCTCCTCCATTGCCAGAGTGGGGCCAACAGGCTAACCAGAGGAACAGCATCTCGCATTCCATTCGAGTGGCTTACAACACAAAGGTACGAACATTGAATTTTGGTAACCCTCCTCCATCATCTTCTCCCCCCCCCCCCCCCAAGTGCCCCGCCCTGGTTTAGTTAAGTCTGAAGAAGGGTCTCGACCCGAAACGTCACCCATTCCTTCCCTCCAGAGATGCTGCCTGTCCCGCTGAGTTACTCCAACATCTTGTGTCTATCTTTGGTTTTGTTTTGGAGATACAGCAAGGAAACAGGGCCCCTTCGGCCCGCCGAGTCCACGCCGGCCAGCGATCCCCACACACGGACACTATCCCGCACATGCTGGGGACAGTTTACAGTTATTCCAAGCCCATTAACCAAGAAGCCTGTGAGTCATTGGAGCGCGGGAGGAAACCGGAGCACCCGGAGAAAACACACGCAGGTCGGTTCAGCCAGCACCCATAGTTGGGATGGAACCCGGGTCTCTGGCGCTGTGAGGCAGCAACTCTACCGCTGCACCACCGTGCTTACATGATGCCCACACATTTCTCCCACTCTATAACTCCCCCCTCCCACCCCCCCTCACCCCCTTCCCCTCCCCCTCCTTCCCCCTCATACGCCTTCCACCTGTATCCATCCACCTGGCTTCATATTTAGACAATAGACAATAGACAATAGGTGCAGGAGTAGACCATTCGGCCCTTCGAGCCTTCAATTTGATCATGGCTGATCATCCCCAATCAGTACCCCCGTTCCTGCCTTCTCCCCATATCCCCTGACTCCGCTATTTTTAAGAGCCCTATCTAGCTCTCTCTTGAAAGCATCCAGAGAACCGGCCACTTTTTCTCACAGAGAGCGGTGAGTCTGTGGAATTCTCTGAGGCAGAGAATTCACCAGACTCACCACTCTCTGTGAGAAAAAAGTGTTTCCTTGAAAGTGTTTCTCATAAAAGAGAAAAAAAAGCATTTAAACTCCTCTCCTCTCCTTATCTGTTTCCCTCTCGTCTCCTTTTCATTTCTAGCCTTTGCCCATCCGTCTCCCGATCAACTCCGCGCCCCCACCCCTCTCCGCTGCCCACCCGCAGCATCATGGACACCAGTGGGGATAGGGTAGGAGTAACTCAGCGGGTCGGGCAGCATTTCCAGAGAACATGGATAGCTGACATCTTGGTCGGGACCCTTCCTTCACACTGTTAAGTGCTAGTTAGCTGGGTTAGCTAGTTTGGTTTATTACCACGCCTATTGAGGTACGGTGAAAAAGCTTTTGTTGTGCGCTATCCAGTCAGCGGAAAGACGATACGTGATTACACTCCATCGATAGTGTACTGATGCAGGGAATAATGTTTAGTGCAAGGTAAAGTCTGCTTAAAGAACATCTGAGGATCTCAAGTGAGGTAGATGGCAGTTCAGGACCGCTCACTAGTTGGTGATAGGATGGTTCTGTTGGCTGATAACAGCTGGGAAGAAGCTGTCCCCGAATCTGGAGGTGTGTGTCTGTACACCTCTGTACCTCTTGCCCGATGGGAGAGGGGAGAAGAGGGAGTGAACGGGGTGAGACTGGTGTGAAAGAAGGAACCGCAGATGCTGGTTAGAATCGAAGGTAGACGCAAAATGCTGGAGTAACTCAGCGGGACAGGCAGCATCTCTGGAGAGAAAGAATGGGCGACATTTCAGGTTGAGACCCTCTGCCTCAGAGGGCGGTGGAGGCCGGTTCTCTGGATGCTTTCAAGAGAGAGCTAGATAGGGTTCTTAAAAATAGCGGAGTCAGGGGATATGGGGAGAAGGCAGGAACGGGTTACTGATTGTGGATGATCAGCCATGGTCACATTGAATGGCGGTGCAGGCTCGAAGGGCCGAATGGCCTACTCCTGCACCTATTGTCTATTGTGTATTGTCTATTGAGACCTTTCTTCAGACTGATGTCAGGGGAGGGGGCGGGACATAGATAGGATGTAGTCGGAGACAGTAAGACCAGTGGGAGAACTGGGAAGGGGGAGGGGATGGAGCGGGAACGCTAGGGCTATGTGAAGTTAGAGAAGTCAACGTTCATACCGCTGGGGTGTAAACTGCCCAAGAGAATTATGAGGCGCTGCTCCTCCAATTTGCACTGGGACCCACTCTGGCCATGGAGGAGGCCCAGGACAGAAAGGTCAGATTGGGAATGGGAGGGGGAGTTGAAGTGCTGAGCCACCGGGAGATCAGGTTGGTTAATGCGGACCGAGCGGAGGTGTTGGGCGAAGCGATCGCAGAGCCTGCGCTTGGTCTCACCGATGTAGAGCAGTAGAGGGGGGTGAGACACCTCCTTGATTATGACGTATATATCTGATTGCTGACAGTTTCCCATTTCCTGATTCATCCGAATACGGTTCAGCTGAAGTCTACAGAGGCACTTAGATGTGGGGCAATTCGAAAATACATCAACACTTTCAGTTTTGGTTTGGCCTCCTGACCTGAAGTGTTGGACTCAGGTTCTTCTAAGTGTGGAGATAACAACCTTGTGCTGTGAAATTGTTGATTTCCCTTGCACAACGAGAGAGTTATGAAACCCCAAATTTCATAAGATCGTGATTAGTAAGAAGTGGGGCTGAATAGTTTTGCATCCTGTTCCATTTTTGAAAAAAATCTTGTTTGCTAGCTCTTTTCAAGAGGTGTTGTATCAAATCATGAGATGCACAGAGTCTCTATTGCCCAGAGTAAAGGAATCGGCCCAACTTGCTCACACTGGCCAACATGTCCCATCTACACTAGTCTCACCTGCCTGCGTTTGGCCCATATCCCTCTAAACCGGTCAATAGACAATAGACAATAGACAATAGGTGCAGGAGTAGGCCATTTGGCCCTTTGAGCCAGCATTGCCATTTAATGTGATCATGGCTGATCATCCCCAATCAGTACCCCGTTCCTGCCTTCTCCCCATATCCCCCGACTCTGCTATTTTTAAGAGCCCTATCTAGCTCTCTCTTGAAAGCATCCAGAGAACCTGCCTCCACTGCCTTCTGAGGCAGAGAATTCCACACTCACCACTCTCTGTGAGAAAAAGTGTTTCCTCGTCTCCGTTCTAAATGGCTTACTCTTAACCCCTAACAATCTGTCCTATCCATGTACCTGTCTAAATGTTTCTTAAACATTTCGATAGTCCCAGCCTCAACTACCTGCTCCGGCAGCTCGTTCCATACACCCACCACCCTTTGTGTGCAAAAGTCACCCCTCAGGTTCTTATTAAATCGTCCCCCCTCCCTTCCTCACCTTAAACCAGGTTCGATCCTGACTACGGGTGCTGTTTGTATGGAGTTTGTACGTTCTCCCTGTGACTGTGTGGGCTTTCTCTGGGTGCTCTGGTTTCCTCCCACACTCCAAGGACATACAGGTTTGTAGGTTAATTTGGCTTCCGGAATTCCTAAATTAGTACGGGTGTCAGGGGTTACGGGGAGAAGGCAGGAAAATGGGGTTGATAGGGAAAGATAGATCAGCCATGATTGAATGGCGGAGTAGACTTGATGGGCCGAATGGCCTAATTCTGCTCAGAGGGCTTATTAACATGAATTGTAAATTGTCCCCAGTGTGTAGGTTAGTGCTAGTGTACGGGGTGATCGCTGGTCGGCGCGGACTCAGTGGACCGAAGGGCTTATGTCCACTCTGTATCTCTAAAGTTTCCCTATCAGCGTCCGGTTTGATCTGTCTTTTTCACACCTTACCCCCTCCATATCTCTGGATTCCTTTTCCCCTGACTCTCAATCTGAAGGAGGGTCTCGACCCGAGACGTCACCCATTCCTTCTCTCCAGAGATGCTGCCTGTCCTGCTGAGTTACTCCAGCATTTTGTGTCTTTAAAGTATAGTCCCATGTCATGTAAAGAATGTGCCGGAGATTAGGAGAAATAAAATTAATATTCAGTTGAGCAGCAACTTTTGTTCCAGCATCTTACAATGCTGGAGACCTGGGTTCGACCCTGATTATGGGTGCTCGTCTGTATGCAGTTTGTACGTTCTCCCCGTGATCTGCGTGGGTTTTCCCCGAGAGCTTCGGTTTCCTCCCACACTCCAAAGACCTACAGGTTTGTAGGTTAATTGGCTTGGTATAAATGTAAAAATTGTCCCTAGTGTGAGTAGAATAGTGTTAGTGTGCGGGGGGGATCGCTGGTCGATGCGGACTTAGTAGGCCGAAAGGCCTGTTTCCGCACTGTGTTTGCAAACTAAACTAAACTAGTGTGCGGGGATCGCTGGTCGGCACGGACTCGGTGGCCGAAGGGCCTGTTTCCGCACTGTGTTTCCAAACTAAACTAAACTAGTGTGCGGGGATCGCTGGTCGATGCGGACTTAGTAGGCCGAAAGGCCTGTTTCCGCACTGTGTTTGCAAACTAAACTAAACTAGTGTGCGGGGATCGCTGGTCGGCACGGACTCGGTGGGCCGAAGGGCCTGTTTCCGCACTGTGTTTCCAAACTAAACTAAACTAGTGTGTGGGGATCGCTGGTTGGCACGGACTCGGTGGGCCGAAGGGCCTGTTTCCTCGCTGTGTCTCCAAACTAAACTAAACTAGTGTGCGGGGGATCGCTGGTCGATGCGGACTTAGTAGGCCGAAAGGCCTGTTTCCGCACTGTGTTTCCAAACTAAACCAAACTAGTGTGCGGGGATCGCTGGTCGGAACGGACTCGGTGGGCCGAAGGGCCTGTTTCCACGCTGCATCTCTAAATTCCAAAGTAAAGTTGACGTCCTCTATTCCAAAGTCCCAGATATTCAACACTAAAAGAATGTGTGGGGATCAGGAGAGGTGAAAATAATCTTTAGTTTGAGCAGCGACATTTTGGTTCCTGCAAGACTGAATAAACACTGGAGTTGTTTATTTTGGGGGGTGGGGGTGGGGGGGCGGGGGAGGGGAGGAAGAGGGCAGAGATGGCGGGGGGGAGAGCAGGAGTGCAGGAGGGCGGGGGGAGATTTATTAACCTCGCCCCTGTCTCCGGACCTGGCCGGCCCAGCCGCTACGCTCCGTGCCATAAAAGGGCAGAGGGAAACGCAGAGAGCACTTTCTGTGTCAGCTCAGTGGCGGCGAGAGGAAGGAAGTGAGCAGCTGCTGGGGATGAGATGAAGATTGATGGTGGGCCTGGAGGATGGATGGATGGATGGATGGATGGGGGGGGACGGGGCAGTGCAGTGCAGGCAGGAGCAGGGAGAGGACTCCTCGTGCCACACAGACTCCTGGCTTCCCTCAGCTGTCGCTGGCTCGCAGGGCTGCAGGGCTTCAAAGGCTGCCCCCCCACCCCCACCCAGAGTGGCTTCTTCATTACGGCCACAGCTGGGTCAGTGGGAGGACATCGATCGGTAGCACTCTCCTCCCCACTGGGGATCCATCTACACCTTTAGGTTTAACTTTAATATTGTCACGTGAGGCGAGGTACAGCCAGAACCCTTTAGTTTAGTTTAGAGATACAGCGCAGAAACAGGCCCTTCGGCCCACCGGGTCCGTGCTGACCAGCGATCCCCGCACATTATCCTACACCCACGAGGGACAATTTTTACATTTACACCAAGCCAATTAACCTACAAACCTGGACAGAAAGATACATAGATACATAGAAAATAGGTGCAGGAGTAGGCCATTCGGCCCTTCGAGCCTGCACCGCCATTCAATATGATCATGGCTGATCATCCAACTCAGCATCCCGTACCTGCCTTCTCTCCATACCCACTGATCCCCTTAGCCACAAGGGCCACATCTAACTCCCTCTTAAATATAGCCAATGAACTGGCCTCAACTACCCTCTGTGGCAGAGAGTTCCAGAGATTCACCACTCTCTGTGTGAAAATGTTTTTCTTCATCTCGGTCTTAAAGGATTCCCCCCTTATCCTTAAGCTGTGACCCCTTGTCCTGGACTTCCCCACATCGGGAACAATCTTCCTGCATCTAGCCTGTCCAACCCCATAAGAATTTTGTAAGTTTCTATAAGATCCCCTCTCAATCTCCTAAATTCTAGCGAGTATAAGCCAAGATTTAATAGGTGCCTGAAGAACAACTTTATTTTACACATAGGGTGGTTAAGGAGGCTTTTGGCACATTGGCCCTCATCATTCAGGATATTTAGTGTAGAAGTTTATTTTAGTTTACAGAACCAGGCCCTTCGGCCCATCAGGTCCGCGCCGACCAGCAATCCCCGCACATTAACATTATCCTACACCCACTAGGGACAATTTCTACATTTACACCGAGCCAATTAACCTACAAACCTGTACGTCTTTGGAGTGTGGGAGGAATCCGAAGATCTCGGAGAAAACCCACGCGGGTCACGGGGAGAACGTACAAACTCCGTACAGACAGCACCCGTAGTCAGGATGGAACCCGGGTCTCCGGCGCTGCATTCGCTGTAAGGCAGCAACTCTACCGCTGCGCCACCGTGACCGGCCTTTGTTTTTGCACAGTATCCCCAAACTGATACGATACGATAGAACTTTATTGATCCCAGGGGGGGAAGTTTATAGTCAAGGCAAATTCCTTGTACGTGAATACTTGGCCAATAAACTTCTTCATTCATTCAAATTGATCGAATTGATCAGGTTCAGTCCAGTGCAGTTCAATGCCTGAAGAAGGGTCTCGGCCCGAAATGTCACCTATTGCCTTTCTCCAGAATTGCTGTCTGACCCGCTGAGTTCCTCCAGCGTTTTGTATCTATCTTCAGTTCAGTTTATTGTCACGTGTGCCGAGGTACAGTGCAGAGATTTTGTTGTGTGCTAGCCAGGCAGCGGAAAGACAAGACATGATTACAATCGAGCCATTTACAGTGTAGAGATGCATGATGGGGGAATAACGTTTAGCACAAGGTAAAGCCAGTAAAGTCCGATCAAAGATAGTCCGAGGGTCACCAAAGCATTAAGGGCCTGTCCCACTTGGGCATCATTTGCGCGTCACGACGCATGCACGGTGCGTGGTGACGTAGGCAGTGACGCGCGGTCGCCCGTGGCGCCCCAGGATTTTGGGATGTGCAAAATCTTCGCGCACCATCTGCGTGACGCCCAAGTGGGACAGGCCCTTAAGATAGTAGTTCAGGACCGCTCTCTGGTTCTGGTGGGACTGTTCAGTAGCCTGTTAACAGCTGGGAAGAAACTGTCCCCGAATCTGGATAATATTATAGGTGACACAATCAGTCCAAACTAATACTCGTTACAGTATCACGGACAACAGCAGGGGAATTGGTGTCCGTTAGGGTCGATCGTCCCTCACACTTTTTTCACGCAGACAGTTGTGAGTCTGTGGAATTCTCTGCCTCAGAGGGCGGTGGAGGCAGGTTCTCTGGATACTTTCAAGAGGGAGCTAGATAGGGCTCTTAAAGATAGTGGAGTCAGGGGATATGGGGAGAAGGCAGGAACGGGGTACTGATCGGGGATGATCAGCCATGATCATACCCATATAAAAGGACTGGACAAGCTAGATGCAGGAAAAATGTTACCAATGTTGGGCGAGTCCAGAACCAGGGGCCACAGTCTTAGAATAAAAGGGAGGTCATTTAAGACTGAGGTGAGAAAAAACTTTTTCACCCAGAGAGTGGTGAATTTGTGGAATTCCCTGCCACAGAGGGCAGTGGTGGCCAAATCACTGGATGGATTTAAGAGAGAGTTAGATAGAGCTCTAGGGGCTAGTGGAGTCAAGGGATATGGGGAGAAGGCAGGCACGGGTTATTGATAGGGGACGATCAGCCATGATCACAATGAATGGCGGTGCTGGCTCGAAGGGCCGAATGGCCTCCTCCTGCACCTATTTTCTATGTTTCTATGAATGGCGGTGCTGGCTTGAAGGGCTGAATGGCCTACTCCTGCAGCTATTGTCTATTGTCTATAACTGAGTATAGTTTAGAGATAAAGCGCGGAAACAGGCCTTTTGACCCACACGAGTCCGCGCCCACACTATCCTACACCTACTAGGGACAATTTACAATGTTACCAAATGTTACCGAATCCAACTTTCCTGTTCCCTTTTCATATCATTTGGACAGTTTCTTTGACTGTCTACCTCATTGGTGGCCCTCGGACTATCTTTGATCGGACCTTACTGACTTTACCTTGCACTAAACGTTGTTCCCTTATCGTGTATCTGCACACTGTGGACGGCTCGATTGTAATCATGTACTCTCCGCTGACTGGTTAGCACGCAACAAAAACTTTTCACTGTACCTTGGTACACGTGACAATAAACAGTAAACAAAACAAATTTTTTCACAAAGTCTGTCCCACTTCCTGCTTACGTACGTTTGAAATACCTGTCTTATGGCTTCTGGCAAAAAATGCCTCCCGGATTGTTTCCAAAGTAACAGCGGAGTGGTACTTTCTGTGGAATTTCTATTCCGGGACCTTGAAGGGAAAGTTAGAAAAAGTAATATTTCTGGTTGCACCCGGCTGAAAAAACTAAACTGAACTGAACACTATAACCTGACAGGCGCAGAATGCTGGAGTAACTCAGTGGGACCGGCAGCATCTGTGGTCAGAAGGAATGGGTGACGTTTTCCATCAGCTAGGATCTGCTCTTGTACACAGCCTGGCTGTGTAATTGAATGTGCCTGCTTCCCTTCAACTGCCGGCCCAGGTGGTGAAAGTTTAGTGTTGTGTCCTTCTGATAATGTCCTGTAAACAATTTAGCTAAGACTTCCATCCTGTCTTTCCACACTCGCCTCCGTTGCAAAGCCGCGGAGAGACATTGTCCAGGCTTTCAACAGCTTCCTCGCCCTGCAAGATATAGCTCTCTTGTTACTCAAACTAAACCCGCCGACAAGACTTCAGAGGCTGAGTTCTGCGGCACGGTGAGCTGACAGGAGATAGAGTGGAGCCGGTGGAAGGTGCCCCTGTGTGTGCAATCCATTTTTTTTTTTTTTTACATTATTTTTATTAGAAGCAATTGTACAAGAATAAAAACATTCGGCATGTAAAATTACACAATTATCGTACACCTTCAATTTTGACCTTTTAACCTGAAAATGAGGGACAAGAAGAGAGAAAGTACAGAGAAGGTTCACCAGACTGATTCCTGGGATGGCAGGACTTTCATATGAAGAAAGACCGGCTTGTACTCGCTAGAATTTAGGAGATTGAGGGGGATCTTATAGAAACTTACAAAATTCTTATGGGGTTGGACAGGCTAGATGCAGGAAGATTGTTCCCGATGTTGGGGAAGTCCAGGACAAGGGGTCACAGTTTAAGGATAAAGGGGAAATCTTTTAGGACCGAGATGAGAAAAACATTTTTCACACAGAGAGTGGTGAATCTCTGGAATTCTCTGCCACAGAAGGTAGTTGAGGCCAGTTCATTGGCTATGTTTAAGAGGGAGTTAGATGTGGCCCTTGTGGCTAAAGGGATCAGGGGTTATGGAGAGAAGGCAGGTACAGGATACTGAGTTGGATGATCAGCCATGATCACATTGAATGGCGGTGCAGGCTCGAAGGGCCGAATGGCCTACTCCTGCACCTATTTCCTATGTTTCTACGTTTCTAACAAGAGAGGGAAAAAGTGAAAAGTGAAAGGATAGGACCCCTAGGCTACCAAAGTAGGGTGGCCAAAGAGTGAATAAAGACATAAGAGAGGAAAAGGAAAAAAGAAAGAAAAAAGTGGAGATATACCTGCCCCTCGTCCCCCCCCCCCCCCCTCCCCCCGGCCACCTCACCCAACCCATAGTTGGATTTAAATCCAAATTTGTGTTGGCCATTCTATCCTTGTATAAATTCGGTAAAAGGTGTCCATGTCTTTAAAAAATGGATCTGTTTTTTTCTGCCAAGACAACCTAATATTTCCAAATGTATTGTCTCGGACCTGCAGTTCAGTTTAGTTTATCATCACTAGTACCGAGGTACAGAGAAAAGGGCCTGTCCCACTTGCTGATTTTTTATTTTATCGGCGACTGCCGGCGTCATATCAGGGTCGCCAAAAGATTTTGAACATTTCAAAATCCAGAGGCGGCCAAAGAAAATGTTGCGACGCTTGAAAAAAAAAACACCGCGCGGCAATACGTCCTCACAGCCGCGAATTTTTCGGTGACCTGATACGTCAGTCGACGCTGCCGGCAGTCGACGCAAAAAATCGCCAGGCCCTAAAAGTTTTTGGTGCGTGCTAACCAGTCAGGAAACGTCACCCATTCCTTCCGACTAGTGTAGATGGGACATGTTGGTCGATGTGGGCAAGTTGAGCCGAAGGGCCTGTTTCCACACTGATAACAATAGACAATAGGTGCAGGAGTAGGCCATTCGGCCCTTCGAGCCAGCACCGCCATTCAATGGCTGATCATCCACAATCAGTACCCCGTTCCTGCCTTCTCCCCATATCCCCTGACTCCGCTATCTTCAAGAGCCGTATCTAACTCTCTCTTGAAATCATCCAGAGAACCGGCCTCCACCGCCCTCTGAGGCAGAGAATTCCACAGACTCACAACTCTCTGTGTGAAAAAGTGTTTCCTCATCTCTGTTCTAAATGGCTTACCCCTTATTCTTAAACTGTGGCCCCTGGTTCTGGACTCCCCCAACATAAGGAACATGTTTCCTGCCTCTAGCGTGTCCAAACCCTTAATAATCTTATATGTTTCTTATATGTTTCAATAAGATGCTGCCTGTCCTGCTGAGTTACACCAGCATTTTGCGTCTGTTGGATTGTAGTGTTCAGTTCAGTTTATTGTCACGTGTACCGAGGTACAGGGAAAAGATTTTTGTCGCGTGCTAACCAGTCAGCGGAAAGACAATGCATTGATTACAATTGAGCCATTTACAGTGTACAGATACACGATAGGGGAATAACGTTTAGTGCAAGGTAAAGCCAGTTCTGTGGACAGTCCAATGTCCGCAATGGGGTAGCGTAGAGGTGAATCGGACAGTATCCTAGCTTATGGAAGAACTTGAGCCTGAAAAAGAGTTGTGATCTGAAACATCACCTACCCATGTCCTCCAGAGAACATGTGCAGGAAGGAACTGCAGATGGTGGTTTATACCAAAGTTAGACACAAACTGCTGGAGTAACTCAGCGGGTCAGGCAGCATCTCTGGAGAACATGGATAGGTGACGTTTCACAGAGTGCTGGAGTAACTCAGCCGGGTCAGGCAGCATCTCTGGAGAGCGTGGATGGGTGACGTTTCGATATGGGCCAAATGCAAGCAGGTGGGACTAGTGTGCTGGGGCATGTTGGCCAGTGTGGGCGAGTAGGGCCGAAGGGCCTATTTCCAGACTGCATCACTCCATGGCTCCATCTGCAGTTCCTTGTTTCGACACATTGTGGGACCCTTCAGAAGCCTGGTAACAGAGGGGGGGAAGGGGCTGTTTACCCTTGGTGCTAAACCTAGGATGCAATCCAAGCGGCAAAGGAGCGGGGCGATTTGTCGCCGTTACACACCGATAATCGCAGAAGAAGCCAGGATCTAACAAAGCCGGGCCTTGAGTATCAGCTTCCATCTCCTGGGGCAGAGTGAATGAGTCCCAGTCTTCTCGCTGGTGTTTCAGGAGCCTGCCCCTCTCTCATCTTAAATAGGAGCATTGTTTCAGCTCATGGGCATCATCAGCGTTGACTTGTCATACCTGACATAGCTTTAATTCAGCAGGACCGTTGCTCTGAAGGTTGGGAGATAGCATCTCCGAAACCCCTCGCTCGTAAGATTAAAGATCAAAGGAGCTCGCCGGGTCAAATTAAGCGACGGGGAGAAGGTCGAAAAGGCGAGCGTTCTCAGTTCTTGTTCCCAAATCGCTGGCTGGTTCGAATAATTGTTGCACATTCGGGAAGCCGCGGGCACCTACCTGTCTGTGTGTGTGTGTGTGTGTGTGTGTGTGTGTGTGTGTGTGTGTGTGTGTGTGTGTGTGTGTGTGTGTGGTGTGTGTGTTGTGTGTGTGTGTGTGTGTGTGTGTGTGTGTGTGTGTGTGTGTGTGTGTGTGTGTGTGTGTGTGTGTGTGTGTGTGTGTGTGTGTGTGTGTGTGTGTGTGTGTGTGTGTGTGTGTGTGTGTGTGTGTGTGTGTGTGTGTGCGCGCTCTTTGCTTCAAGCTTGGGGCACTGTAGAAGGGATGTGAAGAGCACCATATGAATGCACGGTGCGGCGTGGTGGCGCAGGGGTAGAGTCGCTGCCCTACAGCGCTGGAGACCCGGGTTTCATCCTGACTACGGGCTGCTGTCTGTAAGGAGTTTGTACCCTTCTCCCCCCGTGACCTGCGTGGGTTTTCTCCGGGTGCTCCGGTTTCCTCCCACACTCCAAAGACGTACAGTTTAGACAAAGACAATGTGTGCAGGAGTAGGCCATTCGGTCCCTTCGAGCCAGACCGCCATTCATGTGATCATGGCTGATCATCCCCAATCAGTACCCCGTTCCTGCCTTCTCCCAAGCAAAGCAAGAATTTCATTGTCCTACCAGGGACACATGACAATAAACTCACTTGCCTTGACTTGACTATCCCCTGACTCCGCTATCTTTAAGAGCCCTATCTAGCTCTCTGTTGAAAGCATCCAGAGATCCGGCCTCCACCACCCTCTGAGGCAGAGAGTTCCACAGACTCACCACTCTCTGTGAGAAAAAGTGTTTCCTCGTCTCCGTTCTAAAAGGTTTGTAGGTCAATTGGCTATGGTGTAAATGGAAAATGTGTGTAGATCGCATTAGTGCGCGGGGATCGCTGGTCGGCGGGACCCGGTGGGCCGAAGGGCCTGTTTCCCCTCTGTATCTCTAAACTAAACTAAATTAAACTTTTTTAAAAATGAAATGCCCTTCCTGTGAACTCCCCTTCCCATTCCCCAAACTGACCTTTCTGTTCCTGGGCCTCCTCCATTGCCCGAGTGAGGCCACACGCAAACTGGAGGAACAGCACCTCATTATCATTCGGGTAGCTGACACCCCTAACGGTATGAACATTAGATTAGTTTAATTTAGAGATACAGCATGGAAGCAGGCCCTTCGGCCCTCCGAGTCCGCGCCGACCAGCGATCGATCCTTCCATTATTCCGCACACACTGGGGGACGATTTTACTGAAGCCAATTAACCTGCAAACATGCACGTCTTTGGAGTGTGGGAGGAAACCGGAGCACCCGAGAAAACCCACGCAGGTCACGGGGAGAAGGTACAAACTCCCGTACAGACGGCGCCCGTAGTCAGGATGGAACCCGGGTCTCTGGCGCTGTGAGGCAGCAACTCTACCGCTGCGCCACCGTGCCGCCCCAAGCTGGGAAGTCCCGTTTCCCTCATCTAAAGTCAACTGGGCCCCGTTCATGCTGGAGTTCACTCTGGAATTTAGAAGGATGAGAGGGCATCTCATTGAGACATATAAGATTATTTAGGGTTTGGACACGCTAGAGGCAGGAAACATGTTCCCGATGTTGGGGGAGTCCAGAACCAGGGGCCACAGTTTAAGAATAAGGGGTAAGCCATTTAGAACGGAGACGAGGAAACACTTCTTCTCACAGACAGTGGTGAGTCTGTGGAATTCTCTGCCTCAGAGGGCGGTGGAGGCCGGTTCTCTGGATACTTTCAAGAGAGAGCTAGATAGGGCTCTTAAAAAATAGCGGAGTCAGGGGATATGGGGAGAAGGGAGGAACGGGGCACTGATTGGGGATGATCAGCCATGATCGCATTGAATGGCGGTGCTGGCTCGAAGGGCCGAACGGCCTCCTCCTGCACCTATTGTCTATTGTCTATTGTCTATCCACCCATTGATTGAACAGCACATTTGCTGACAGTGTAGAAGCTGCGGTCTATACAGAGTGTGACTGTCTGGATTTCCCCCGGGTGCTCTGGTTTCCTGCCACATCTTAAAAGCCCGGCAGTGGTCTATTGTAAACTAGCTCCGTGCGTAGGTCGGGAGGAAGCAAATCGGAAGCGGGTAGTGCTGATGGGTGGTTGCGAGAGAATGGATTGCAGGGAAATGAGCGAGCGTTGGATTGACGATTTCGAGCATTCCGTTCAGTTCTGGGCACCATGTGACAGGAAAAGGGCGCCGAGAAGATTCACGAGGATGTTGCCCGGGACTCGAGGGCCTGAGCTACAGGGACAGGTTGAGCAGGGGCTGGGACCCTGTTCGTTAGAGCGCTGGAGGATGAGGCGCGATCTTATAGAGGTGTATAAAATCATGAGAGGAATAGATCGGGTAGACGCACAATGATTAAGAAAGAACTGCAGATGCTGGAGAAACCTCAGCGGGGTGAGACAGCATCTATGGAGCGAAGGAATAGGTGACGTTTCGGGTCCCGAAACGTCACCTATTCCTTCGCTCCATAGATGCTGCCTCACCCACTGAGTCTCTCCAGGTAGCTGCACAGAGTCTCTTGCCCAGAGTAGGGCAATCGAGAACCAGAGGGCGTAGGTTTAAGATGAAGGGAGAAACAATTTCTTTTAGGAATACGAGGTAACTTTTCCATGCAAAGGGTGATGGGCGCATGGAACGAGCTGCCAGAGGAGGTAAGTTAAGGCTGGGACTATCGCAGTGTGTAAGAAGCAATTAGACGGGTACATGGATAGGACAGGTTTGGAGGGATGTGGGCCAAATGCGGGCAGGTGGG
>JAXLNO010004960.1:0-67288 GCA_038087875.1 Malacoraja senta
TGCCCCCTAGGGTTCCAGTAGGATGGGTAGGGGGTCGGGGCTGGTAGTGAGGGGGACGGCTAGTAGTGTGGGACGGGGCTGGTAGTGAGGGGACGGGGCAGTAAGAGAGGGGACGGGGCTGGTAGTGAGGGACGGGGCGGGTAGGGAGGGACTGGTGAGGGGACGGGGCTGTAGTGAGGGGACGGGGCTGGTAGTGAGGGGACGGGGCTAGTAGTGAGGGGACGGGGACGGGGCTGGTAGTGAGGGGACGGGGCTGGTAGTGAGGGGACGGGGACGGGGACGGGGCTGGTAGTGAGGGGACGGGGCTAGTAGTGAGGGACGGGGCTGGTAGTGAGGGGACGGGGCTGGTAGTGAGGGGACGGGGCTGGTAGTGAGGGGACGGGGCTGGTAGTGAGGGGACGGGGCTGGTAGTGAGGGGACGGGGCTGGTAGTGAGGGGACGGGGGGGCTGGTAGTGAGGGGACGGGGCTGGTAGTGAGGGGACGGGGACGGGGCTAGTAGTGAGGGGACGGCTGGAGAGTGAGGGACGGGGACGGGGCTGGTAGTGAGGGGACGGGGCTAGTAGTGAGGGGACGGGGCTGGTAGTGAGGGGACGGGGCTGGTAGTGAGGGGACGGGGCTGGTAGTGAGGGGACGGGGCTAGTAGTGAGGGGACGGGGCTAGTAGTGAGGGGACGGGGCTGGTAGTGAGGGGACGGGGCTGGTAGTGAGGGGGCGGGGCTGGTAGTGAGGGGACGGGGCTGGTAGTGAGGGGACGGGGCTGGTAGTGAGGGGACGGGGCTGGTAGTGAGGGGACGGGGCTAGTAGTGAGGGGACGGGGCTGGTAGTGAGGGGACGGGGCTAGTAGTGAGGGGACGGGGCTAGTAGTGAGGGGACGGGGCTAGTAGTGAGGGGACGGGGCTAGTAGTGAGGGGACGGGGCTGGTAGTGAGGGGATTGGGCTGGTAGTGAGGGGACGGGGCTAGTAGTGAGGGGACGGGGCTGGTAGTGAGGGGATTGGGCTGGTAGTGAGGGGACGGGGCTAATAGTGAGGGGACGGGGGCTGGTAGTGAGGGGGCGGGGCTGGTAGTGAGGGGGCGGGGACGGGGCTGGTAGTGAGGGGACGGGGCTGGTAGTGAGGGGACGGGGCTGGTAGTGAGGGGGCGGGGGTGGTAGTGAGGGGGCGGGGCTAGTAGTGAGGGGACGGGGCTGGTAGTGAGGGGACGGGGACGGGGCTGGTAGTGAGGGGGCGGGGACGGGGCTGGTAGTGAGGGGACGGGGCTGGTAGTGAGGGGACGGGGCTGGTAGCGAGGGGACGGGGCTGGTAGTGAGGGGGCGGGGGTGGTAGTGAGGGGACGGGGCTGGTAGTGAGGGGATTGGGCTGGTAGTGAGGGGACGGCGCTAGTAGTGAGGGGACGGGGCTGGTAGTGAGGGGGCGGGGGTGGTAGTGAGGGGACGGGGCTGGTAGTGAGGGGGCGGGGCTGGTAGTGAGGGGACGGGGCTGGTAGTGAGGGGGCGGGGACGGGGCTGGTAGTGAGGGGACGGGGCTGGTAGTGAGGGGACGGGGCTGGTAGTGAGGGGATTGGGCTGGTAGTGAGGGGACGGGGCTGGTAGTGAGGGGATTGGGCTGGTAGTGAGGGGACGGGGCTGGTAGTGAGGGGATTGGGCTGGTAGTGAGGGGACGGGGCTAGTAGTGAGGGGACGGGGCTGGTAGTGAGGGGATTGGGCTGGTAGTGAGGGGACGGGGCTAGTAGTGAGGGGACGGGGCTGGTAGTGAGGGGATTGGGCTGGTAGTGAGGGGACGGGGCTAGTAGTGAGGGGACGGGGCTGGTAGTGAGGGGGCGGGGCTGGTAGTGAGGGGGCGGGGACGGGGCTGGTAGTGAGGGGACGGGGCTGGTAGTGAGGGGGCGGGGGTGGTAGTGAGGGGGCGGGGCTGGTAGTGAGGGGGCGGGGACGGGGCTGGTAGTGAGGGGACGGGGCTGGTAGTGAGGGGGCGGGGTGGTAGTGAGGGGGCGGGGCTGGTAGTGAGGGGGCGGGGACGGGGCTGGTAGTGAGGGGGCGGGGCTGGTAGTGAGGGGGCGGGGCTGGTAGTGAGGGGATTGGGCTGGTAGTGAGGGGACGGGCTAGTAGTGAGGGGACGGGGCTGGTAGTGAGGGGGCGGGGGTGGTAGTGAGGGGGCGGGGGTGGTAGTGAGGGGGCGGGGCTGGTAGTGAGGGGGCGGGGCTGGTAGTGAGGGGGCGGGGACGGGGCTGGTAGTGAGGGGACGGGGCTGGTAGTGAGGGGGCGGGGGTGGTAGTGAGGGGGCGGGGCTGGTAGTGAGGGGACGGGGCTGGTAGTGAGGGGATTGGGCTGGTAGTGAGGGGACGGGGCTAGTAGTGAGGGGACGGGGCTGGTAGTGAGGGGATTGGGCTGGTAGTGAGGGGACGGGGCTAGTAGTGAGGGGACGGGGCTGGTAGTGAGGGGGCGGGGCTGGTAGTGAGGGGGCGGGGACGGGGCTGGTCGTGAGGGGACGGGGCTGGTAGTGAGGGGGCGGGGCTGGCAGTGAGGGGGCGGGGGTGGTAGTGAGGGGGCGGGGCTAGTAGTGAGGGGACGGGGCTGGTAGTGAGGGGACGGGGACGGGGCTGGTAGTGAGGGGGCGGGGACGGGGCTGGTAGTGAGGGGACGGGGCTGGTAGTGAGGGGACGGGGCTGGTAGTGAGGGGACGGGGCTGGTAGTGAGGGGGCGGGGGTGGTAGTGAGGGGACGGGGCTGGTAGTGAGGGGATTGGGCTGGTAGTGAGGGGACGGGGCTAGTAGTGAGTGGACGGGGCTGGTAGTGAGGGGATTGGGGTGGTAGTGAGGGGACGGGGCTAGTAGTGAGGGGACGGGGCTGGTAGTGAGGGGGCGGGGCTGGTAGTGAGGGGGCGGGGACGGGGCTGGTAGTGAGGGGACGGGGCTGGTAGTGAGGGGACGGGGCTGGTAGTGAGGGGGCGGGGGTGGTAGTGAGGGGGCGGGGCTGGTAGTGAGGGGGCGGGGCTGGTAGTGAGGGGATTGGGCTGGTAGTGAGGGGACGGGGCTAGTAGTGAGGGGACGGGGCTGGTAGTGAGGGGATTGCGCTGGTAGTGAGGGGACGGGGCTAGTAGTGAGGGGACGGGGCTGGTAGTGAGGGGGCGGGGCTGGTAGTGAGGGGGCGGGGACGGGGCTGGTAGTGAGGGGACGGGGCTCGTAGTGAGGGGGCGGGGGTGGTAGTGAGGGGGCGGGGCTGGTAGTGAGGGGGCGGGGCTGATAGTGAGGGGGCGGGGACGGGGCTGGTAGTGAGGGGACGGGGCTGGTAGTGAGGGGATTGGGCTGGTAGTGAGGGGACGGGGCTAGTAGTGAGGGGGCGGGGCTGGTAGTGAGGGGACGGGGCTAGTAGTGAGGGGACGGGGCTGGTAGTGAGGGGACGGGGCTGGTAGTGAGGGGATTGGGCTGGTAGTGAGGGGACGGGGCTGGTAGTGAGGGGACGGGGCTAGTAGTGAGGGGGCGGGGACGGGGCTAGTAGTGAGGGGGCGGGGCTGGTAGTGAGGGGGCGGGGCTGGTAGTGAGGGGGCGGGGACGGGGCTGGTAGTGAGGGGACGGGGCTAGTAGTGAGGGGACGGGGCTGGTAGTGAGGGGACGGGGCTGGTAGTGAGGGGACGGGGCAAGTAGTGAGGGGGCGGGGACGGGGCTAGTAGTGAGGGGGCGGGGGTGGTAGTGAGGTTGGCGGGGCTAGTAGTGAGGGGGCGGGGACGGGGCTAGTAGTGAGGGGGCGGGGGTGGTAGTGAGGGGGCGGGGCTGGTAGTGAGGGGGCGGGGTTGGTAGTGAGGGGGCGGGGCTGGTAGTGAGGGGGCGGGGACGGGGCTAGTAGTGAGGGGGCGGGGCTGGTAGTGAGGGGGCGGGGGTGGTAGTGAGGGGGCGGGGCTAGTAGTGAGGGGGCGGGGACGGGGCTGGTAGTGAGGGGACGGGGCTGGTAGTGAGGGGGCGGGGCTGGTAGTGAGGGGGCGGGGACGGGGCTAGTAGTGAGGGGGCGGGGGTGGTAGTGAGGGGGCGGGGCTAGTAGTGAGGGGGCGGGGACGGGGCTGGTAGTGAGGGGACGGGGCTGGTAGTGAGGGGATTGGGCTGGTAGTGAGGGGACGGGGCTAGTAGTGAGGGGACGGGGCTGGTAGTGAGGGTGCGGGGCTGGTAGTGAGGGGGCGGGGACGGGGCTGGTAGTGAGGGGACGGGGCTGGTAGTGAGGGGCGGGGGTGGTAGTGAGGGGGCGGGGCTGGTAGTGAGGGGGCGGGGCTAGTAGTGAGGGGGCGGGGACGGGGCTGGTAGTGAGGGGACGGGGCTGGTAGTGAGGGGGCGGGGCTAGTAGTGAGGGGGCGGGGACGGGGCTGGTAGTGAGGGGACGGGGCTGGTAGTGAGGGGGCGGGGCTGGTAGTGAGGGGGCGGGGACGGGGCTAGTAGTGAGGGGGCGGGGGTGGTAGTGAGGGGGCGGGGCTAGTAGTGAGGGGGCGGGGACGGGGCTGGTAGTGAGGGGACGGGGCTGGTAGTGAGGGGATTGGGCTGGTAGTGAGGGGACGGGGCTAGTAGTGAGGGGACGGGGCTGGTAGTGAGGGGGCGGGGCTGGTAGTGAGGGGGCGGGGACGGGGCTGGTAGTGAGGGGACGGGGCTGGTAGTGAGGGGGCGGGGGTGGTAGTGAGGGGGCGGGGCTGGTAGTGAGGGGGCGGGGACGGGGCTGGTAGTGAGGGGACGGGGGTGGTAGTGAGGGGGCGGGGCTAGTAGTGAGGGGGCGGGGACGGGGCTAGTAGTGAGGGGGCGGGGGTGGTAGTGAGGGGGCGGGGCTGGTAGTGAGGGGGCGGGGCTGGTAGTGAGGGGGCGGGGCTGGTAGTGAGGGGGCGGGGACGGGGCTAGTAGTGAGGGGGCGGGGGTGGTAGTGAGGGGGCGGGGCTAGTAGTGAGGGGGCGGGGACGGGGCTGGTAGTGAGGGGACGGGGCTGGTAGTGAGGGGGCGGGGCTGGTAGTGAGGGGGCGGGGACGGGGCTAGTAGTGAGGGGGCGGGGTGGTAGTGAGGGGCGGGGCTAGTAGTGAGGGGGCGGGGACGGGGCTGGTAGTGAGGGGACGGGGCTGGTAGTGAGGGGATTGGGCTGGTAGTGAGGGGACGGGGCTAGTAGTGAGGGGACGGGGGCTGGTAGTGAGGGGGCGGGGCTGGTAGTGAGGGGGCGGGGACGGGGCTGGTAGTGAGGGGACGGGGCTGGTAGTGAGGGGGCGGGGTGGTAGTGAGGGGGCGGGGCTGGTAGTGAGGGGGCGGGGACGGGGCTGGTAGTGAGGGGACGGGGCTGGTAGTGAGGGGGCGGGGGTGGTAGAGAGGGGGCGGGGCTGGTAGTGAGGGGGCGGGGACGGGGCTGGTAGTGAGGGGACGGGGCTGGTAGTGAGGGGACGGGGCTGGTAGTGAGGGGACGGGGCTGGTAGTGAGGGGGCGGGGGTGGTAGTGAGGGGACGGGGCTGGTAGTGAGGGGATTGGGCTGGTAGTGAGGGGACGGGGCTAGTAGTGAGTGGACGGGGCTGGTAGTGAGGGGATTGGGGTGGTAGTGAGGGGACGGGGCTAGTAGTGAGGGGACGGGGCTGGTAGTGAGGGGGCGGGGCTGGTAGTGAGGGGGCGGGGACGGGGCTGGTAGTGAGGGGACGGGGCTGGTAGTGAGGGGACGGGGCTGGTAGTGAGGGGGCGGGGGTGGTAGTGAGGGGCCGGGGCTGGTAGTGAGGGGGCGGGGCTGGTAGTGAGGGGATTGGGCTGGTAGTGAGGGGACGGGGCTAGTAGTGAGGGGACGGGGCTGGTAGTGAGGGGGCGGGGCTGGTAGTGAGGGGGCGGGGACGGGGCTGGTAGTGAGGGGACGGGGCTCGTAGTGAGGGGGCGGGGGTGGTAGTGAGGGGGCGGGGCTGGTAGTGAGGGGGCGGGGCTGGTAGTGAGGGGGCGGGGACGGGGCTGGTAGTGAGGGGACGGGGCTGGTAGTGAGGGGACGGGGCTAGTAGTGAGGGGGCGGGGCTGGTAGTGAGGGGACGGGGCTAGTAGTGAGGGGACGGGGCTGGTAGTGAGGGGACGGGGCTGGTAGTGAGGGGACGGGGCTAGTAGTGAGGGGGCGGGGACGGGGCTAGTAGTGAGGGGGCGGGGGTGGTAGTGAGGGGGCGGGGACGGGGCTAGTAGTGAGGGGGCGGGGGTGGTAGTGAGGGGGCGGGGCTGGTAGTGAGGGGGCGGGGGTGGTAGTGAGGGGGCGGGGCTAGTAGTGAGGGGGCGGGGACGGGGCTGGTAGTGAGGGGACGGGGCTGGTAGTGAGGGGGCGGGGCTGGTAGTGAGGGGCGGGGACGGGGCTAGTAGTGAGGGGACGGGGCTGGTAGTGAGGGGACGGGGCTGGTAGTGAGGGGATTGGGCTGGTAGTGAGGGGGCGGGGCTGGTAGTGAGGGGGCGGGGCTGGTAGTGAGGGGGCGGGGACGGGGCTGGTAGTGAGGGGACGGGGCTGGTAGTGAGGGGATTGGGCTGGTAGTGAGGGGGCGGGGCTGGTAGTGAGGGGGCGGGGACGGGGCTGGTAGTGAGGGGATTGGGCTGGTAGTGAGGGGGCGGGGCTGGTAGTGAGGGGGCGGGGCTGGTAGTGAGGGGGCGGGGACGGGGCTGGTAGTGAGGGGATTGGGCTGGTAGTGAGGGGGCGGGGCTGGTAGTGAGGGGGCGGGGACGGGGCTGGTAGTGAGGGGGCGGGGACGGGGCTGGTAGTGAGGGGATTGGGCTGGTAGTGAGGGGGCGGGGCTGGTAGTGAGGGGGCGGGGCTGGGTAGTGAGGGGGCGGGGACGGGGCTGGTAGTGAGGGGACGGGGCTGGTAGTGAGGGGATTGGGCTGGTAGTGAGGGGGCGGGGGCTGGTAGTGAGGGGGCGGGGACGGGGCTGGTAGTGAGGGGGCGGGGACGGGGCTGGTAGTGAGGGGATTGGGCTGGTAGTGAGGGGGCGGGGCTGGTAGTGAGGGGGCGGGGCTGGTAGTGAGGGGGCGGGGACGGGGCTGGTAGTGAGGGGATTGGGCTGGTAGTGAGGGGGCGGGGCTGGTAGTGAGGGGGCGGGGACGGGGCTGGTAGTGAGGGGGCGGGGACGGGGCTGGTAGTGAGGGGATTTGGGCTGGTAGTGAGGGGGCGGGGCTGGTAGTGAGGGGGCGGGGCTGGTAGTGAGGGGGCGGGGACGGGGCTGGTAGTGAGGGGACGGGGCTGGTAGTGAGGGGGCGGGGACGGGGCTGGTAGTGAGGGGACGGGGCTGGTAGTGAGGGGACGGGGCTGGTAGTGAGGGGGCGGGGACGGGGCTGGTAGTGAGGGGACGGGGCTGGTAGTGAGGGGGCGGGGGTGGGGGGGGGCGGGGACGGGGCTGGTAGTGAGGGGACGGGGCTGGTAGTGAGGGGGCGGGGGTGGTAGTGAGGGGGCGGGGACGGGGCTGGTAGTGAGGGGACGGGGCTGGTAGTGAGGGGGCGGGGGTGGTAGTGAGGGGGCGGGGACGGGGGCTGGTAGTGAGGGGACGGGGCTGGTAGTGAGGGGGCGGGGCTGGTAGTGAGGGGGCGGGGCTGGTAGTGAGGGGGCGGGGACGGGGCTGGTAGTGAGGGGACGGGGGTGGTAGTGAGGGGGCGGGGCTAGTAGTGAGGGGGCGGGGGTGGTAGTGAGGGGGCGGGGCTGGTAGTGAGGGGGCGGGGACGGGGCTAGTAGTGAGGGGGCGGGGGTGGTAGTGAGGGGGCGGGGCTAGTAGTGAGGGGGCGGGGACGGGGCTGGTAGTGAGGGGACGGGGCTGGTAGTGAGGGGGCGGGGCTGGTAGTGAGGGGGCGGGGACGGGGCTAGTAGTGAGGGGGCGGGGGTGGTAGTGAGGGGGCGGGGCTAGTAGTGAGGGGGCGGGGACGGGGCTGGTAGTGAGGGGACGGGGCTGGTAGTGAGGGGATTGGGCTGGTAGTGAGGGGACGGGGCTAGTAGTGAGGGGACGGGGCTGGTAGTGAGGGGGCGGGGCTGGTAGTGAGGGGGCGGGGACGGGGCTGGTAGTGAGGGGACGGGGCTGGTAGTGAGGGGGCGGGGGTGGTAGTGAGGGGGCGGGGCTGGTAGTGAGGGGGCGGGGACGGGGCTGGTAGTGAGGGGACGGGGCTGGTAGTGAGGGGGCGGGGGTGGTAGAGAGGGGGCGGGGCTGGTAGTGAGGGGGCGGGGACGGGGCTGGTAGTGAGGGGACGGGGCTGGTAGTGAGGGGACGGGGCTGGTAGTGAGGGGACGGGGCTGGTAATGAGGGGGCGGGGGTGGTAGTGAGGGGACGGGGCTGGTAGTGAGGGGATTGGGCTGGTAGTGAGGGGACGGGGCTAGTAGTGAGTGGACGGGGCTGGTAGTGAGGGGATTGGGGTGGTAGTGAGGGGACGGGGCTAGTAGTGAGGGGACGGGGCTGGTAGTGAGGGGGCGGGGCTGGTAGTGAGGGGGCGGGGACGGGGCTGGTAGTGAGGGGACGGGGCTGGTAGTGAGGGGACGGGGCTGGTAGTGAGGGGGCGGGGGTGGTAGTGAGGGGCCGGGGCTGGTAGTGAGGGGGCGGGGCTGGTAGTGAGGGGATTGGGCTGGTAGTGAGGGGACGGGGCTAGTAGTGAGGGGACGGGGCTGGTAGTGAGGGGGCGGGGCTGGTAGTGAGGGGGCGGGGACGGGGCTGGTAGTGAGGGGACGGGGCTCGTAGTGAGGGGGCGGGGGTGGTAGTGAGGGGGCGGGGCTGGTAGTGAGGGGGCGGGGCTGGTAGTGAGGGGGCGGGGACGGGGCTGGTAGTGAGGGGACGGGGCTGGTAGTGAGGGGACGGGGCTAGTAGTGAGGGGGCGGGGCTGGTAGTGAGGGGACGGGGCTAGTAGTGAGGGGACGGGGCTGGTAGTGAGGGGACGGGGCTGGTAGTGAGGGGACGGGGCTAGTAGTGAGGGGGCGGGGACGGGGCTAGTAGTGAGGGGGCGGGGGTGGTAGTGAGGGGGCGGGGACGGGGCTAGTAGTGAGGGGGCGGGGGTGGTAGTGAGGGGGCGGGGCTGGTAGTGAGGGGGCGGGGGTGGTAGTGAGGGGGCGGGGCTAGTAGTGAGGGGGCGGGGACGGGGCTGGTAGTGAGGGGACGGGGCTGGTAGTGAGGGGGCGGGGCTGGTAGTGAGGGGGCGGGGACGGGGCTAGTAGTGAGGGGACGGGGCTGGTAGTGAGGGGACGGGGCTGGTAGTGAGGGGATTGGGCTGGTAGTGAGGGGGCGGGGCTGGTAGTGAGGGGGCGGGGCTGGTAGTGAGGGGGCGGGGACGGGGCTGGTAGTGAGGGGACGGGGCTGGTAGTGAGGGGGCGGGGGTGGTAGTGAGGGGGCGGGGACGGGGCTGGTAGTGAGGGGATTGGGCTGGTAGTGAGGGGGCGGGGCTGGTAGTGAGGGGGCGGGGACGGGGCTGGTAGTGAGGGGATTGGGCTGGTAGTGAGGGGGCGGGGCTGGTAGTGAGGGGGCGGGGCTGGTAGTGAGGGGGCGGGGACGGGGCTGGTAGTGAGGGGGCGGGGACGGGGCTGGTAGTGAGGGGATTGGGCTGGTAGTGAGGGGGCGGGGCTGGTAGTGAGGGGGCGGGGCTGGTAGTGAGGGGGCGGGGACGGGGCTGGTAGTGAGGGGGCGGGGACGGGGCTGGTAGTGAGGGGATTGGGCTGGTAGTGAGGGGGCGGGGCTGGTAGTGAGGGGGCGGGGACGGGGCTGGTAGTGAGGGGGCGGGGACGGGGCTGGTAGTGAGGGGATTGGGCTGGTAGTGAGGGGGCGGGGCTGGTAGTGAGGGGGCGGGGCTGGTAGTGAAGGGGCGGGGACGGGGCTGGTAGTGAGGGGACGGGGCTGGTAGTGAGGGGCGGGGACGGGGCTGGTAGTGAGGGGACGGGGCTGGTAGTGAGGGGACGGGGCTGGTAGTGAGGGGGCGGGGACGGGGCTGGTAGTGAGGGGACGGGGCTGGTAGTGAGGGGGCGGGGGTGGTAGTGAGGGGGCGGGGACGGGGCTGGTAGTGAGGGGACGGGGCTGGTAGTGAGGGGGCGGGGGTGGTAGTGAGGGGGCGGGGACGGGGCTGGTAGTGAGGGGACGGGGCTGGTAGTGAGGGGGCGGGGGTGGTAGTGAGGGGGCGGGGACGGGGCTGGTAGTGAGGGGACGGGGCTGGTAGTGAGGGGGCGGGGCTGGTAGTGAGGGGGCGGGGCTGGTAGTGAGGGGGCGGGGACGGGGCTGGTAGTGAGGGGACGGGGGTGGTAGTGAGGGGGCGGGGCTAGTAGTGAGGGGGCGGGGGTGGTAGTGAGGGGGCGGGGCTGGTAGTGAGGGGGCGGGGCTGGTAGTGAGGGGGCGGGGCTGGTAGTGAGGGGGCGGGGACGGGGCTAGTAGTGAGGGGGCGGGGGTGGTAGTGAGGGGGCGGGGCTAGTAGTGAGGGGGCGGGGACGGGGCTGGTAGTGAGGGGACGGGGCTGGTAGTGAGGGGGCGGGGCTAGTAGTGAGGGGGCGGGGACGGGGCTAGTAGTGAGGGGACGGGGCTGGTAGTGAGGGGGCGGGGCTGGTAGTGAGGGGGCGGGGCTGGTAGTGAGGGGGCGGGGCTAGTAGTGAGGGGGCGGGGACGGGGCTGGTAGTGAGGGGACGGGGGTGGTAGTGAGGGGGCGGGGCTGGTAGTGAGGGGGCGGGGCTGGTAGTGAGGGGGCGGGGCTGGTAGTGAGGGGGCGGGGACGGGGCTAGTAGTGAGGGGGCGGGGGTGGTAGTGAGGGGGCGGGGCTAGTAGTGAGGGGGCGGGGACGGGGCTGGTAGTGAGGGGACGGGGCTGGTAGTGAGGGGATTGGGCTGGTAGTGAGGGGGCGGGGGTGGTAGTGAGGGGGCGGGGCTGGTAGTGAGGGGGCGGGGACGGGGCTGGTAGTGAGGGGACGGGGCTGGTAGTGAGGGGGCGGGGGTGGTAGAGAGGGGGCGGGGCTGGTAGTGAGGGGGCGGGGACGGGGCTGGTAGTGAGGGGACGGGGCTGGTAGTGAGGGGACGGGGCCGGGCGGGGACGGGGCTGGTAGTGAGGATGAGCCGGGCCGGTTTAGGCCCCGTTGCCCCGGGAGACGGGGCCGAGGCTTCAACAAACGTTATTGTTTCCCCCGGATCCGCCCGGCGACAGCGTGGACAAGATGGCGGTGAGAAGCGGAGGGGTGAGAGAGAGAGAGAAACAGAGAGAGAGAGAGAGAGTGTGGGGGAGAGAGAGAGAGCTGGCGAAGAGCTGGCTGCAGCAGGCGGACAAGCTGAGCAAGTACGCACAGAGGCTGGCAGCGCGATCAGACCAACTACTGCCAGAGGAGGCAGGGTAAGATCACGCACGCACACACACACACACACACACGTACTCACACACGCACACGCACACGTGCACGCACGAACATACACGCACACACGAACACGCACGCACTCATACACGCACGTACTCACTCACACGCACACACATGAACACACACACACCTGCATGCACACATATGAAAATGCACCAGCACGCGCTCACTCACACATGAACACACACGCACGAACACTCACACCCACGCACATGAACACATACACACGTGCTCACTCACACTCACACGGGGGAGAGGCAAGAGTGATTTATTGTCCGATGTCCCAGATAGAACAATGACATGCTTCCATTCTTCAGCACAATAGAATATGTAAACATGGTGGACTGCAAATGATATAATAAACGTGAAACAAAAAGTTCAGTGTATACACATCTGCTGCCATATAATATGTGCCATTATATAAATTAACGATTTACGCAAAGGAATTAAATGTAACATCTCCAAGTTTGCGGATGACACAAAGCTGGATGGCAGTGTGAGCTGCGATGAGGATGCTATGAAGCCGCAGGGCGAGTTGGATAGGTTGGGTGAGTGGGAAGATGCAGTATAATGTGGATAAATGTGAGGTTATCCACTTTGGTGGCAAGAACAAGAAGGCAGATTATTATCTGAATGGTGTCAGATTAGGAGAAGGGGAGGTGCAACGTGACCTGGGTGTCCTTGTACATCAAGTTCAAGTTCAAGTGAGTTTATTGTCATGTGTCCCTGATAGGACAATGAAATTCTTGCTTTGCTTCAGCACAACAGAATATAGTAGGCATTGACTACAAGGCATTCTATAAATATATACACACATGAATCAATATACTGATAGAGTGCAAATAACAGTATTGGCTAATAAAGTTCAGTGTTATGTCCGAGCCAGGTTTAATAGCCTGATGGCTGTGGGGAAGTAGCTATTCCTGAACCTGGTCGTTGCAATCTACAGGCCTGCAGGTAGTAGGGAGATGAGTGTGTGGCCAGGATGGTGTGGGTCCTTGATGATACTGCCAGCCTTTTTGAGGCAGCGACTGTGATAGATCCCCTCGAGGGAAGTAGGGTCAGAGCCGATGATGGACTGGGCAGTGTTTACTACTTTTTGTAGTCTTTTCCTCTCCAGGGCGTTCAAGTTGCCGAACCAAGCCATGATGCAACCGGTCAGCATGCTCTACTGTGCACCTGTAGAAGTTAGAGAGAGTCCTCCTTGACAAACCGACTCTCCGTAATCTTCTCAGGAAGTAGAGGCGCTGAGAGGCATCAGTGTTCTCGGACCAGGAAAGATCTTCAGAGATGTGCACGCCCAGGAATTTGAAGCTCTTGACCCTTTCAACCATCGACCCGTTGATATAAACGGGACTGTGGGTCCCCATCCTACTCCTTCCAAAGTCCACATTCAGTTCCTTAGTTTTGCTGGTGTTGAGGGCCAGGTTATTGTGCTGGCACCATATGGACAGTTGCTCGATCTCTCTTCTATACTCTGACTCATCCCCATCAGTGATACGTCCCACAACAGTAGTGTCGTCAGCGAACTTAATGATGGAGTTCGCGCTATGTCCGGCTACGCAGTCATGAGTATAGAGTGAGTACAGCAGGGGGCTGAGCATGCAGCCTTGAGGTGCTCCCGTGCTGATTGTTATCGAGTCTGACACATTTCCACCAATACGAACAGACTGTGGTCTGAGAGTGAGGAAGTCGAGGATCCAATTGCAGAGGGATGCGCAGAGACCCAGTTCTGCGAGTTTGGTAACCAGCTTGGAGGGGATGATTGTATTAAATGCCAAGCTGTAATCGATGAATAACAGCCTGACATATGAGTTTTTGTTGTCCAAGTGGTCCAGAGCGGAGTGGAGGGCCAGCGAGATCGCATCCACCGTTGATCTGTTGTGGCGGTAAGCGAACTACAGTGGGTCCAGGTTTTTGTCGAGGTAGGAGTTGATCTGCGTCATGATCAACCTCTCAAAGCACCATCACCACAGGCGTTAGTGCCACAGGTCGATAGTCATTGAGGCACTTCACCTTACTCTTCTTGGGCACTGGTATAATTGATGCCCTTTTGAAGCAGGTGGGAACCTCAGACCTCAGAAGTGAGAGGTTGAAAATGTCCGTAAAAACTCCAGCCAGTTGGTCCGCACAGGTTTTTAGAACACGACCAGGTATACCATCAGGTCCAGGCGCTTTTCGAGGGTTCACCGCTCTGAATGATTTCCTGACGTCGGCCTCTGTGACTGAGACTGACATACCATCACAGTGAATGGCGGCTCGGGAAGGCACATCGGTGTTCTCCCTATCAAAGCGTGCGTAAAACGCCTTCTCATCAGGGAGTGATGTTTCGCCGACATTCGAGCTGCCTCCTGATTTCGACCTGTAAGAGGTGATTGCATTCAGGCCCGGCCACAGCCGCCGAACATCTGTCTCTTCCTCCAGTTTGGAGCAGAAGTCCCTTTTGGCCTTTTTGATGGCCTTACCAAGGTCGTATCTGGACTTCTTGTAGGCCACTGTATCATCGGACATGAATGCCCGATGTCTGGACTTCAGAAGAGTGCGGATCTCAAAGTTCATCCAAGGTTTCTGATTGGGAAACGCTCGGAAGGTTTTGGTGGGGATGCAGTCCTCCACACACTTAATGAAGTCTGTAACGACTGTGGCGTATTCGTTCAGGTCCGTTGCCGAGTCCTTGAACATTGCCCAGTCTACAGACTCCAAACAGTCCTGGTGTTGTTCCTCTGCCCCCCCCCCCCCCCCCCGACCAGCTCTGTACTGTCCTCACCTCTGGGGGTGCGCTCTTTAATTGCTGCCTGTAGGCAGGAAGAAGCAGCACCGCGGTATGGTCGGATTTACCGAAGTGAGGGCGAGGGATAGAGCGATAGGCCTCCTTGATGGTGGTGTAGCAGTGGTCGAGGGTGTTTGGTCTTCTGGTGCAGCAGGAGACATGTTGGTGGAAGTTTGGGAGTGATTTCTTTAGGTTTGCCTTATTGAAGTCCCCGGCTATGGTGGTGAACGCCTCGGGGTAAGACGTCTGGTGTTTGTTGACCACGGCGTGCAGCTCCTCCAGTGCCAGACGGACGTCTGCCTGGGGTGGGATGTAGACCGCGGTCATGATGATGGAGGTGGAAGGGACGGCACTTCACCGCCAGATGTTCGAGGTGTGGAGAGCAGGAGTTGGACAGGACTGCCACGTCTGAGCACCATGCAGAGTTGACCGTGAGGCAGACGCCCCCTCCTCTCCCTTTCCCAGATGCCAGTGTACGGTCCATACGGTGGATGGAGAAACCTTCAGGCTGGACCGCTGAGTCTGGGGAGCTGGGGGTGAGCCATGTCTCTGTGAAAGAACACAGAGCATTCCCTCAGCTCCCTTTGATAAAGCAGCCTTGCCCTTAAGTCCTCCACTTTATTTTCAAGGGACTGTACATTGGCCAGTAGGATAATAGGGAGAGGGGGCCGAAGTCCCCTGCGCTTCAGTCTGACCTGATGTCCTGCCCGCCGGCCACGTTTCCGGACACAATGGAGGCTTCCCCTTTGTTTCCAGGTGCTGAGTCTACTGTACCTGCTGTTTCTGCGAACCTGCGCTAGAACGGGGATTCCTTCACAGACGGCAGTTCCAGCTCTGTAACGAACGGGGGTACATTCAAAGTCAGCAGCTCCAGCTTCATTGTTCCTGGGAGATCCGGCCCGTCGGCTCTGGAGGTCATCCCGGGGTTTCCAGGTACAGTACCTGGGATCCTCAGTCGGGTCGGGAGTTCCACAGCCAGCGTGGGAAAATTTAAAGTCCAGGGCTCCCACAACTGCGGGAGATCGCGAAATTGCCAAGCGCTTTCAGCTGCCCAGGCAGCTTGTCTGAAACGGCACAGATTACTGCCGTTTCCCTGGTGCAGGTAAGTTGATAGAAGTTTTAGGTGAACCTTTTCTGTTTTGGTGCTCCGCAAAGGTCGCCGCAGGCAGGCGCCATCTTCTTGAGTACTTGAGTCACTGAAAGTAAGCATGTGGGAGGGGCGGTATTGAGGGAGTGTTCCCCCTCCCCTCACCCCTATTCTCTGCTCCCCACCCATCTCCAGGTTCCTGGAAGCGAATGAGGGTGAGGACACTTGCACGATCCTGCAACAGGACATCGCCTCTGGTCGACATCACCAGCAGCGCCAAGGTGGGTCTCACACCCCTCCCCCCCCCCCCTTCCCCACCCCCTCGCCTCCCCACTCTCTCCACTCCCCTCCGCACCCGTCCACTCCCCTCCCCCTCCTCACCCCCCTCCTCACCACCCCAATATCTCCACCTCATGACATGGAGGAACTGAGTGAAATCCAGGTTAGCCGGGAAGTGGTGTTAAGTAAATTGAATGGATTAAAGGCCGATAAATCCCCAGGGCCAGATAGGCTGCATCCCAGAGTACTTAAGGAAGTAGCCCCAGAAATAGTGGATGCATTAGTGATAATTTTTCAAAACTCTTTAGATTCTGGAGTAGTTCCTGAGGATTGGAGTGTAGCTAATGTAACCCCACTTTTTAAAAAGGGAGTGAGCGAAAACGGGGAATTACAGACCAGTTAGTCTAACACGGTAGTGGGGAAACTGCTAGAGTCAGTTATTAAAGATGGGATAGCAGCATATTTGGAAAATGGTGAAATCATTGGACAAAGTCAGCATGGATTTATGAAAGGTAAATCATGTCTGACGAATCTTATAGAATTTTTCGAGGATGTAACTAGTAGAGTGGATAAGGGAAAACCAGTGGATGTGTTATATCTGGACTTTTAGAAGGCTTTCAACAAGGTCCCGCATAAGAGATTAATATACAAACTTAAAGCACACGGTATTGGGGGTTCAGTATTGATGTGGATAGAGGACTGGCTGGCAAACAGGAAGCAAAGTGTAGGAGTAAGCGGGTCCTTTTCAGAATGGCAGGCAGTGACTAGTGGGGTACCGCAAGGCTCAGTGCTGGGACCCCAGCTATTTACAATATATATTAATGATTTGGACGAGGGAATTGAATGCAACATCTCCAAGTTTGCGGATGACACGAAGCTGGGGGGCAGTGTTAGCTGTGAGGAGGGTGCTAGGAGGCTGCAAGGTGACTTGGATGAGCTGGGTGAGTGGGCAAATGCATGGCAGATGCAGTATAATGTGGATAAATGTGAGGTTATCCACTTTGGTGGCAAAAACAGGAAAGTAAACTATTACCTGAATGGTGACCGATTAGGAAAAGGGGAGATGCAACGAGACCTGGGTGTCATGGTACACCAGTCATTGAAAGTAGGCATGCAGGTGCAGCAGGCAGTGAAGAAAGCGAATAGTATGTTAGCATTCATAGCAAAAGGATTTGAGTATAGGAGCAGGGAGGTTCTACTGCAGTTGTACAGGGTCTTGGTGAGACCACACCTGGAGTATTGCATACAGTTTTGGTCTCCTAATCTGAGGAAAGACATTCTTGCCATTGAGGGAGTACAGAGAAGGTTCACCAGACTGATTCCTGGGATATCAGGACTTTCATATGAAGAAAGACTGGATAGACTCGGCATGTACTCGCTAGAATTTAGAAGATTGAGGGGGGATCTTATAGAAACGTACAAGATTCTTAAGGGGTTGGACAGGCTAGATGCAGGAAGATTGTTCCCAATGTTGGGGAAGTCCAGAACAAGGGGTCACAGTTTAAGGATAAAAGGGAAATCTTTTAGGACTGAGATGAGAAAAACATTTTTCACACAGAGTGGTGAATCTGTGGAAATATCTGCCACAGAAGGTAGTTGAGGCCAGTTCATTGGTTAATTTAAGAGGGAGTTAGATGTGGCCCTTGTGGCTAAAGGGATCAGGGGGTATGGAGAGAACGCAGGTACAGGATACTGAGTTGGATGATCAGCCATGATTATATTGAATGGCGGTGCAGGCTCAAAGGGCCGAATGTTTCTATCTCCTCTCCGCACTGTCCCCTCCCTTCCCCTCACCTCGCCTCCCCTCCCGTCCACTCCCCTCCCCACCTGTCCACTCCCCTTCCCTAATCCCTCCCACCATCTTCCCTCCTCTCTCCCCTCCCCTCTCCCCCCTCCCCATCGTCCACTCGACTCTCCCCCTCCCCCCCCCTCACCACCCCAATCTCTCCCCCCCTTCCCATCACCTCACCTCCCCACCCGTCCACTCATCTCACCCCCTCCCCTCTCCCTTCCCCCTACCTCACCACCCACACCCTCCCCACCACTCCCCTCTCCTCCCCCTCCCCCACTCCCTCCCCTCCCCCACTCCCTCCCCACACCTCTCCTCTTCTCCCCTCCCCACTCCCACTCCCTCACCTCACCTCCTCTCCCCACTCCCCTCCCCATCTGTCCACTCCCCTCTCCTTCTCCCCTCCCCTCAAGTCAAGTCAAGTTTCCTTTATTGTCATTCAGACCTTTCGGTCTGAACGAAATTGTGATGCCTGCAGTCATACACAGAACCAATAATAACAAAACATACAATAAACACAAATTAAACATCCACCACGGTGAGTTCACCAAGCACATCCTCACTGTGATGGAGGCAAAGTCTTAGTCTCCGTCTCTTCCCTCCTTGTTCTCCCTCTGCGCTGAGGCGATCGATCCAGGCCGAAGATGCCGCCCTCCAGTCCAGCGGACCTCCGTGGTGATGTCGCCGCCGCCGAAAGCCGGAACGCCGTCTCCGCTCCGAGACGGCCCGCCACAGCATCAGCTCCGGGCCGCCGCCCCAGCTCCAGGCCGCTGCCCCAGCTCCGGGTCCCGCAATCTCCGCTCCGGACCCCGCTGTATCAGCTCCGGATCCCGCAGTCTCCGCTCCAGTCCGCTGCCCCAGCTCCGGGTCCCGCAGTCTCCGCTCCAGGCCTCTGCCCCAGCTCCAGGCCGCTGCCCCAGCTCCACGTCCCGCAGTCTCCGCTCCGGACCCCGCTGTATCAGCTCCAGGCCGCCGCCGAAAGCCAGAACGCCGCACCAGCAAGTCGGGCCACCGCTGCCTCAGCCCCGAAGACGTCCAGCCTCCCGTTGGTAAGTCCTGGCTGGCTCTGCCTCCGTAGCCTCGGGGTCGGTCGCAGGATGGAGGCGGCCAGCCCCGCCATTAGGCCTCACCGCAGACGGAGGCAGGGAAGGGGGATACAACACGAAAAAGTCGCATTCCCCCGAAGGAGGAGACAGAGGACATGTTTCTCCCCCCCTTAACACAACCCAACAAAACAAAGACAAAAAAAACAACAGAAAAAGTAAAAACAGACGGACTGCAGGCGAGCCGCAGCCGATTAACAGCGCCGCCACTCTCCCCTCCCCCCACCTCACCATATCTGAGGAAGGATGTGCTGGTTACATATTAGGGGTAGGCCATTTAAAACAGACGAGGAAACACTTTTTCACCCAGAGAGTTGTGAATCTGGAATTCTGCGTCAGAAGGCAGTGGAGGCCAATTCTCTGGATGTTTTCAAGAGAGAGTTAGATAGGGCTCTTAAAGATAGCAGAGTCAGGGGATATGGGGAGAAAGCAGGAACGTGGTACTGATTGTGGATGATCAGCCACGATCACAGTGAATGGCGGTGCTGGCTCAAAGGGCCGAATGGCCTACTCCTGCACCTATTGTCTATTGGCTGTGGAGAGGGTCCAGAGGAGGTTCACGAGAATGATCCTGGGGGTGATTGGGGTGACATATGATGAGCGCTTGCGGCACAGTGGCGCAGCCATTCGGCCCTTCGAGCCAGCACCGCCATTCAATGTCATCATGGCTGATCATCCACAATCAGTACCCCGTTCCTGCCTTCTCTCCGCTATGTTTAAGAGCCCTATGTAACTCTCTCTTGTAAGCATACAGAGACCCAGCCTCCACCGCCCTCTGAGGCAGAGAATTCCACACAATCACAACTCTCTGTGTGAAAAAGTGTTTCCTCGTCTCCGTTCTAAATGGCTTCCCCCCTCATTCTTAAACTGTGTGGCCCCTGGTTCTGGACTCCCCCAACATCAGGAACATGTTTCCTGCCTCGAGCGTGTCCAAACCCTTCATAATCATATGTAGAGTTGCTGCCTTACAGCGAATGCAGCACCAGAGACCCGCGTTCGATCCCGACTACGGGTGCTGTCTGTCCGGAGTTTGTACGTTCTCCCCGTTGATAAGGATGAATTATGTGAAAAATATAAGAAAAGCTTACAGCTTATATTTAGTCTCAAATCAGGCTTTTCTCCAGTAGATTAATACAGAAAGGCAGCTCTAGGCTGGCCTCAGGTTGCTGTGTATTGAGATAAAGAATGACTAACATTTGTCTACCATGTAATAACCATATAACCATTACAGCATGGAAACAGGCCATCTCGGCCCTTCTAGTCCGTGCCAAACACTTTCCCCCCCCTTCTTTCTTCTTACTTCCCCCTAGTCCCATCTACCTGCACTCAGACCATGTCCCTCCATTCCTTTCCCGTCCATATACCCATCCAATCTATTTTAAAGGATAAAATTGAACCTGCCTCCACCACTTCCATATGGCGAGAGAAGAAGCTAGATTGATCTCACTAAGGGGCAATGACAAATGGCTGATGTCTTTGATATGTAAAATATCTTGTACCATATGACAAAATGCCTTTGATGTGATGCATTCTGTAGAAACCTTTATTTCCTGTACCTCTTGACCATGACTAATGTTTGTGGAATGTGTTAAGGTGACAAAAAACAAACACTATATAATACAATGTAATTCTCCCTCCCTTCCATCGGCCGATAATACGTAAAATTTTGAACTGGTCTACCAAACATAGAAACATAGGTGCAGGAGTCGGCCCTTCGAGCCATTCAATATGATCATGGCTGATCATCCAACTCAGTATCCAGTACCTGCCTTCTCTCCATACCCCCTGATCCCTTTAGCCACAAGGGCCACATCTAACTCCCTCTTAAATATAGCCAATGAACTGGCCTCAACTACCCTCTGTGGCAGAGAGTTCCAGAGATTCACCACTCTCTGTGTGAAAAATGTTTTTCTCATTTCGGTCCTAAAGGATTTCCCCTTTATCCTTAAACTGTGACCCCTTGTCCTGGACTTCCCCAACATTGGGAACAATCTTCCTGCATCTAGCCTGTCCAATCCCTTAAGAATTTTGTAAGTTTCTATAAGATCCCCCCTTAATCTTCTAAATTCTAGCGAGTACAAGCCGAGTCTATCCAGTCTTTTGTGAGTTGTCTGTATACTAAGAAGCGAACCTGTTTAGTTGTTATAAAATAAACTTTTTCACCGTGACCTGCGTGGGTTTTCTCCGAGATCTTCCGTTTTCCTCCCACACTCCAAAGACGTGCAGGTTTGTAGATTAATTTTCTTGGTAAATATAAACCTTCGGGAAGATGAGGAGAAATTTCTTTAGTCAGAGGGTGGAATTATTTGCCTGTGGAGGCCGTCAGTGGATATTTTTAAGGCAGAGGTAGACAGATTCTTGATTAGAACGAGTGTCTCTCTTCCCCACCCCCCACCTCTCTCTCACTCTCTCTCCCCCTCTTCTCTCTCCCCAGGCACCTGCTCCTGGCCGGGCGTCATGGACATGTGGCGGCTTTAGACTGGCACACCAAACGACTGCTGTGTGAGATGAACGTCATGGAACGGGTTAACGACATTTGGTATGTTCCCTCCCTCCCTCCCTCTTTCCGTCCCTCCCTGTAGTAGACTGTTCTACTGCGGTTCACTGTATCAGACTGTATCTCCGTGGGTCCACTGTATCAGACTGTACAGGGCTCTCACTTAACTTTTTTTCCCTGTTGCCAGCCTGGGCAACCTCGGCAGCTTTTTAAGTTGCCAAATGACAGTTTAGGTGGTCATTTAATATGGCTTGCACGACGCGTGCGATAATGTGCTCGGACGAAGTGCGTAGTTACCAGTCGGAATTATGGTCAATGAAACATTCACATATTATTTCTGCTTCAAATAAAGTCACAAACTAAACATATTCACCAATCAAGACATGATATATACCACAATGACATGCATCAAAATTATAATACAGTATCTCAACTCTTTTTACATGTTGCAATGAATGCAATTTCTATTATCTCTTTCCACTTCCAAACAAAAATCTGGTTGGATTATTCAGCGCATGATCAACCTCGGTGAGATCAAGTGCAGGCTTGGCGATCGCTTCGCACAACACCTCCACTCAGTTCGCAATAACCAACCTGATCTCCCGGTGGCTCAGCACTTCAACTCCCCCTCCCATTCCGAATCCGACCTTTCTGTCCTGGGCCTCCTCCATGACCAGAGTGAGGCCCAGCGCAAATTGGAAGGAACAGCACCTCATATTTTGCTTGGGTAGTTTACACCCCAGCGGTATGAACATTGGCTTCTCTAATTTCAGGTAGTCCCTGCTTTCTCCCTCCTTCCCCTCCCATTCCCAGCTCTCCCACAGCCTACTGTCTCCACCTCTTCCTTTCTTTTTCCCGCCCCCCACCCCTCCCGATATCAGTCTGAAGAAGGGTCTCGACCCGAAACGTTGCCTATTCCTTCGCTCCATAGATGCTGCCTCACCCGCTGATTTTCTCCAGCTTTGTCTACCAACGGGATCCCACCACTGGCCACATCTTCCCATCTCCTCCCCTGTCGGCTTTCTGCAGAGACCGCTCCCTCCATAACACCCCAGCGGTATCAACATTGACCTCCAATTTCAGGTAGTCCCTGCTTTCTCCGCTTCCCAGGTCTCCCTCAGCCCACTGTCTCTGCCTCTTCCTTTTTTCTTCCCGCCCCCCCCCCCCCGCACCCTCACATCAGTCTTGAAGGGTCTTGACCCAAAACGTCGCCTATTTCCTTTGCTCCATAGATGCTGCCTCACCTGCTGAGTTTCTCCAGCATTTTTGTCTACCCATTCACACAAGTTCTGTAAACCCACTTTCCTCACCCACTCCCTGCACATTAGGGGCAATTTTACAGAGACAAGGTAACCTACAAAGCCAATGCGTCTTTGGGATGTGGGAGGAAACCCACACGCTTGCAGGGAGACTGTGCAAATTCAACACTGACAGTGCCCAAGAACAGGATCGAACTCAGATCTCTGGCAAGTGAGGCAGCAAGTCCACTAGCTGTGCCACTATATTTTATTTTCCAACACACATAAAATTATACATTGATAACTTTGGTTACTAAAAAAAAAGAAACTATCCATTTTCAGTCTTAAATCTCTAAGTGACGCTATGTCCCCCTTTACAGCTACTGTATGTTTTAATTCAGTTCAAGACTATGGGGCAGTACATTGGCCATAAAGTTGCTGCCTAAAATTGCCAGAGACACAGAATTGATCCTGAATATAGGTGCTGTCTGTATGGAGTTTTGTTTTCTCATTTATAACATTGTTTACAGAGTACTATGTTTACATATTCTGTTGTGCTGCTGCAAGTAAGGATTTCATTGTTCTAACTGGGACGTGAGAGAATAAAACACTCTTGAATCTTGACTTGCGTCGCTAATGTGTGGGATAGAACTAGTGTACGGGTGATCGGTGTTCGGCGTTGACTCGGTGGGCCGAAGGGCCTGTTTCCACGCTGTATCTTTAAATTAAACTAAAAACACTAAAACCAGAGGAAATCTAAAGAATGGTCTCTACCCGAAACGTCACCCAATTTCTTCTATCCGGAGATGCTGGCTGCTCCATGGAGTTACCCCGCACAATTAAAGCATGGAATAGTCTTCACCCTATCATAGTTACCCAACCAGACGCAACTAAATTTAAGGTACCTCTTTTTTCACCAAGAACCCTTTTTTGCTTAAGTCCAAGTCAAGAGTCAAGAGAGTTTCATTGTCATGTGTCCCAGATAGGACAATGAAATTCTTGCTTGATGCAGCACAACAGAATATGTAAACATAATACAGAACAGGAGATACAAGTTCAGTGTGTCTATATACCATAGACCATGTATATACACAATAAATAAAGAGATAAAATGCAATAGGCTGCTATTTTTCAGTTTGGAGTTTGGTTGTGGTGGGTCCACTCCAGTTTAAATTCCATTTCGAATATTTTTCGAGGACCAATAAACCATGAAGCAAGAGTTACTCCAGGGAGTCACTCCAGCTCCAGGGAGAAATTCTGCGCTGGTTTTCAGCGGTCGCGGTGAGGCGGTGACCGGACAGCAATGGCGGCAAGATCTCCCACAATGCAAGGGGAGGGAGAAAGTGGCCGACGCCGACCAGTTGCTGTGGCAGTGCGCATGTGCAGGGCGGCACATACGCACAACCACGGCCGATGATGTGCTGGCCATGGTTGTGCGCATGTGCAGGGGGAGGATGTGCAGGCCGTGGCAGTGCGCATGTGTAAGGCGGCCGGCCGTGCCGAGCGGAGACCCGAGACCCGAGAGCGGAGAGCCGAGACCCGGACACAAACACAAATGGCGGGCGGAGATAGAGAGTGACAGAGAGAGAGAGAGATAGAGAGGGGGCCCGCTCAGGATTAAACGAGAGATGTCATGGGTGCTTGCCAAGCCGGGCAAAATGGCATGGCTTTCAAGTTGCCCGGCGGGACTGTAGGTTGCAATTGGCACCCGGGCGACCGTTAATTTCGAGCCCTGATATAATACAATAATATTAAAGTTCTGATCTTGAGAATATCACATTTTTGAATTTTCAAGGCTGTCTGGGTGTTTATTACTATTTCCGTCACAACGGTCAATTTTGAAATTAACTACAATTAGGTAATTAACTAATTATATGCTTTAATTTCAGGTCATCCAAGTAAGATGTTTTATATTTGTTTCAGAATGTTTATATTTGTTTCAATCTATAATAACTGAAAATGTCATTCAGTTCTCTTGATTTTTAAGAAAGTTATGGGCTTTTGACTGTCCTCGATCACAGCTTTTGTGTTAAGTCAATGGAAAAGCAATAGGGAACAAGATGCTAATTTCCGAGTGTGAAAATGGCCGTAACTATTTTAATACTGAAGATATGAAAGTGAATTAGGTGTCAAATTAAACTTATTTTTATGCTTTATCTGATGGGATAAATTGCAGACTTAATTTTTTAAATCTCAAAATTTTGTAACATTGCTAAATATCGCAGATAAATTTAAGTTGAAGAGGGATAAATACACGAGGATTCCTGGAATTTGAGGCATTATTATCGAATGTGGTGAGTAGATGGAACAAACGGAACATTGACCCAGTACTGAATTACTGGTAAATGCAGCATTTATTTCAGAAATTTAACCCACCACTTTGTGACTGTGCACTTTCACTTCGCCAAACTGTAGTGTAATCCCTCACCTTCAGAAATATCACGCCGTCCTTGTGGTCTATCTGTTCCTGTAACTTTGAAAGTTCCTCCTGAATGGAATTTAAATTAATTTGTATCTCTTGAAGATTTTTCTCCATTGTTTTTACAATCTTCTCCTCTTCTTCCTGGACATCTCCGTGTAAGCGCTGCTCTTTCTCAGTGAGAATCTGGTGCAGTTCAGCAAACTGGGATATGATCAGTGACTGAAGGTTGTGTGACTCTTCCTGTCAGATGAAAGATGAGAATCAATATATTATGTCACTCTTTGAGTGCAGAAATATGCCATTCTGCCTAACATGTCCATGCTGGGCTCTGTACGTATCTACACTAATCCTATTTACATGTATTTAATCCGTAGCTTTGGCGATTCAAGAGCTCGTCTTGATAATTCTGAAATATTTGTTGAAAGTATTATACAATCACATCATTCCCATTTTCCCAGTACAATTCCATGCAACCTATTCAATTTCATGTGTTCATTAACCCTCAGTGGACAGAACCAGGTCACCAGAACTAGCAGACAGCAGCACCACTTAGAATGACAGAATTCACAGTCATACAGCAAGGGATGTTGGATACCGACCAAGATTCCCCATCTGCGCTATTTCCACTTGTCTGCATTTGGCCAAGACAGTTCTAAAACTTTTCTCTCCAAAAATTTGTTTGAATATCTTTTAAATGTTGTTACGGTATCTACCTCATCTGACAGCTCGTTCTATGTACCCACTACCAAAGTGTCCTTCATGTTCATTTTAAATCATTTCCCTCTCATTTAAAACCTATACCCTCATATTCTCGATCCCCCTACCAAGGGTAAAAGGCCTTTTTACAAATCCAACATATTCCTTTTCATACACCTACCAGACCATTTTTCAGACTGCTGTGCTCCAGGGAGCAAAGTCCATGGCTGCTCAACCTCTCCCAGGAGTTCTGGCCCTCGACTACTGAGTTGTATAGAGATGCCAAATTATTGCACACATTGCAGGCATCAAATCTACTAAAGAACATTAAATCGGCAGTACAAACCTGAACTCCAGAAATGCTGTCTTTCTGTTTCTGCTCCGTTTTCTGGATCTCCGATTCCTTTTCTGTGAGAGATTCGAAAGAAGATTTCACCTGTTCCTGGGGTTGGGATTCAGATCAGAGAATAAAAATGTCAAACAATAATAAAAAGATTAGACAATGATGTGATCAAAAGTGATTTGGTTTTACCTTGTAGAATTCAATTGCTTCTTCTATCAGCGTTAAGCTGTGAGACTTGTGTCCCCCCGCAGTTGCGCAAATCAAACAGATCAGTTTCTTGTCAGTTTTACAAAACAGCTTCAGTTCTTCCTGATGTTCCTCGCAGTGAAGTTTACTTTTCTTCGCGTTGACATTCAGGCTCAGTGTTCGAGCTTTCTCAGACAGTCTCGCCATGGCCCGATTCACCCTGAGGGTGCGGTCTGTAAACTCCTCTCTGCATTCCGGGCAGGAGTTTCTCCCCTCCCTGTCCCAACTCTGTGTGATACAGGAGCGGCAGAAGTTGTGCCCGCACTCCAGTGACACCGGATCGGTGAAGAAACCCTGGCAGATGGGACAAACTACCTCCTCGGTCCAACTCTCGACCGGGCGTTTCGCAGCCATTTTATTATCTCCCGCACTTTCTGGCAAAGATACTAGAGGAGCTTTGCTATCTTGTTCAATATGTTTTAATTCACGTGGAGCTGGTGAACCCCTGCAGTACCGCGAGTGGCCACTGCGCGCTGCCGTCCCGGGCAATGAATGTCATTTGGCTGCAAGTGTTCAGTGTGAACATGTCCTGGCCAAAGATACCAGAGGAGCTCCTCTAGGATCTTTGGTCCTGGCCACTTCCAACTAATCTCAAACGCGAGAATGGGCCAGTTAGACATTAAATGGGCCAGTTAGACATTAAACCAGCCTGAAGTTAGACATTAAACCAACCGCAAGAGATGCAACACTTGTCCCTTCACCTCCCCCCTCGACTCCATTCAAGGACCTAAGCAGTCGTTCCAGGTGCGACAGAGGTTCACCTGCATCTCCTCCAACCTCATCTATTCACACAGAGAGTGGTGAATCTCTGGAACTCTCTGCCACAGAGGGTAGTCGAGGCCAGTTCATTGGCTATATTTATGAGGGAGTTAGATGTGGCCCTTGTGGCTAAAGGGATCAGAGGGTATGGAGAGAAGGCAGGTACGGGATACTGAGTTGGATGAACAGCCATGATCATATTGAATGGCGGTGCAGGCTCGAAGGGCCGAATGGCCTACTCCTGCACCTAATTTCTATGTTTCTATGAAGTGAGACGAAAGCGAAGAGATTGCCCTGGGATTGTCCAAGGCAGGACAGAAAGGGACAGGGACCAGCGCTAAGGAGGTGTAACTGAGGAGGCGTTGCACCTGTTGGGCAGTGGAACCTGCGCCCGCAAACATTTAGACAGCTCGGAATCACCTCTCTTTCATGGTTGACGCGGCACTGCAGTGAACTGAACTTCCTGATTAGCAGACTAAGTGTTTAAGAAGGAACTGCAGATGCTGGAAAATCGAAAGTAGACAAAAGTGCTGGAGAAACTCAGCCGGTGCAGCAGCATCTATGGAGCGAAGGAAATAGGCAACGTTTCGGACCGAAACCCTTCTTCAGACAACCCTTCTTCAAAGTCTGAAGAAGGGTTTCGGCCCGAAACGTTGCCTATCTCCTTCGCTCCATAGATGCTGCTGCACCCGCTGAGTTTCTCCAGCATTTTTGTGTTACCCTTCTTCAAGTCCAAAGAAGGGTTTCGGCCCGAAACGTTGCCTATTTCCTTCGCTCAATAGATGCTGCTGCACCAGCTGAGTTTCTCCAGCAGTTTTGTCTACCTTCCTGATATGTAGTTCGATTTTAAAATCCTTACAAGTCTGTAAATCGGCTCCTGCATTTCTGTTGCCATTAGTGGCTGCAGTTTACTATTTTAAGTCAGTAAAGCACTTTGGGGCACTTTCCGCTCGATGATCTCTGGTTGGAAGTGGCCAGGACACCTTCACGCTGAACGCTTGCAGCCAAAGAACATTCAATTCAATTCAATTTCAATTTTTAAAACTTTATTGGCATGACAAAATACATCGTTATATTGCCAAAGTATAAAACATGACATACATATTTAAAATGCAAAAGTATAAATACATGTATACAGTGCATGGATAGATATGTCCCTGTACATAAACTTAAATAGATACATAGATACATAGAAAATAGGTGCAGGAGTAGGCCATTCGGCCCTTCGAGCCTGCACCGCCATTCAATATGATCATGGCTGATCATCCAACTCAGTATCCCGTACCTGCCTTCTCTTCATACCCCCTGATCCCCTTAGCCACAAGGGCCACATCTAACTCCCTCTTAAATATAGCCAATGAACTGGCCTCAACTACCCTCTGTGGCAGAGAGTTCCAAAGATTCAACACTCTCTGTGTGAAAAAGTTTTTCCTCATCTCGGTCTTAAAGGATTTCCCCCTTATCCTTAAGCTGTGACCCCTTGTCCTGGACTTCCCCAACATCAGGAACAATCTTCCTGCATCTAGCCTGTCCAACCCCATAAGAATTTTGTACGTTTCTATAAGATCCCCTCTCAATCTCCTAAATTCTAGCGAGTATAAGCCAAGTCTATCCAGTCTTTCTTCATATGAAAGTCCTGACATCCCAGGAATCAGTCTGGTGAACCTTCTCTGCACTCCCTCTATGGCTATAATGTCCTTCCTCAGATTTGGAGACCAAAACTGTACGCAATACTCCAGGTGTGGTCTCACCAAGACCCTGTACAACTGCAGTAGAACCTCCCTGCTCCTATACTCAAATCCTTTTGCTATGAAAGCTAACATACCATTCGCTTTCTTCACTGCCTGCTGCACCTGCATGCCTACTTTCAATGACTGGTGTACCATGACACCCAGGTCTCGCTGCATCTCCCCATTTCCTAATCGGCCACCATTTAGATAATAGTCTGCTTTCCTGTTTTTGCCACCAAAGTGGATAACCTCACATTTATCCACATTATGCTGCATCTGCCAAACATTTGCCCACTCACCCAGCCTATCCAAGTCACCTTGCAGTCTCCTAGCATCCTCCTCACAGCTAACACTGCCCCCCAGCTTAGTGTCATCCGCAAACTTGGAGATGTTGCCTTCAATTCCCTCATCCAGTTCATTAATATAAATTGTAAATAGCTGGGGTCCCAGCACTGAGCCTTGCGGTACCCCACTAGTCACTGCCTGCCATTGTGAAAAGGACCCGTTTACTCCTACTCTTTGCTTCCTGTTTGCAGCCAGTTCTCTATCCACATCAATACTGAACCCCCAATACCGTGTGCTTTAAGTTTGTATACTAATCTCTTATGTGGTACCTTGTCGAAAGCCTTCTGAAAGTCCAGATACAACACATCCACTGGTTCTCCCCTATCCACTCTACTAGTTACATCCTCGAAAAACTCTATAAGATTCGTCAGACATGATTTACCTTTCGTAAATCCATGCTGACTTTGTCCAATGATTTCACCACTTTCCAAATGTGCTGCTATCCCATCTTTAATAAGTGACTCTAGCAGTTTCCCCACTACCGATGTTAGACTAACTGGTCTGTAATTCCCCGTTTCTCTCTCCCTCCCTTTCTTAAAAAGTGGGGTTACGTTTGCTACCCTCCAATCCTCAGGAACTACTCCAGAATCTAAAGAGTTTTGAAAAATTATCACTAATGCATCCACTATTTCTGGAGCTACTTCCTTAAGTACTCTGGGATGCAGCCTATCTGGCCCTGGTGATTTATCGGCCTTTAATCCATTCAATTTACCCAACACCACTTCCCGACTAACCTGGATTTCACTCAGTTCCTCTATCTCCTTTGACCCGCGGTCCCCTGCTATTTCCGGCAGATTATTTATGTCTTCCTTAGTGAAGACGGAACCAAAGTAGTTATTCAATTGTTCCGCCATATCCTTGTTCCCCATGATCAATTCACCTGTTTCTGACTGCAAGGACCTACATTTGTTTTCACTAATCTCTTTCTCTTCACATATCTATAAAAACGTTTGCAGTCAGTTTTTATGTTCGCTGCCAGTTTTCTTTCATAATCTATTTTCCCTTTCCTAATTAAGCCCTTTGTCCTCCTCTGCTGGTCTCTGAATTTCTCCCAGTCCTGGTCTGCTGCTTTTTCTGGCTAATTTGTACGCATCATCTTTTGCTTTGATACCATCCCTGATTTCCCTTGTTATCCACGGATGCACTACCTTCCCTGATTTATTCTTTTGCCAAACTGGGATGAACAATTTTTGTAGTTCATCCATGCAGTCTTTAAATGCCTTCCATTGCATATCCACCGTCAACCCTTTTAGAACTAATTGCCAGTCAATCTTGGCCAATTCACGTCTCATACCCTCAAAGTTACCTTTCTTTAAGTTCAGAACTGTTGTTTCTGAATTAACAATGTCACTCTCCATCCTAATGAAGAACTCAACCATATTATGGTCACTCTTGCTCAAGGGGGCACGCACAACAAGACTGCTAACTAACCCTTCCTCATTAGTCAATACCCAGTCTAGAATAGCCTGCTCTCTCGTTGGTTCCTCTACATGTTGTTTAGATAACTATCCCGCATACATTCCAAGAAATCCTCTTCCTCAGCACCCCTGCCAATTTGATTCACCCAATCTATATGTAGATTGAAGTCACCCATTATAACTGTTTTGCCTTTGTTGCACGCATTTCTAATTTCCTGTTTGATGCCATCCCCAACTTCACTACTACTGCTTGGTGGCCTGTACACAACACCCACCACCGTTTTCTGCCCCTTAGTGTTTCGCAGCTCTACCCATACCGATTCCACATCCTCCAAGCTAATGTCCTTCCTTTCCACTGCGTTAATCTCCTCTCTAACCAGCAACGCTACCCCACCTCCTTTTCCTTTCTCTCTATCCCTCCTGAATATTGAATATCCCTGGATGTTCAGCTCCCAGCCTTGGTCACCCTGGAGCCATGTCTCCGTGATCCCAACTATATCATAATCATTAATTGCTATCTGCACGTTCACTCATCCACCTTATTACGAATGCTCCTTGCATTGAGACACAAAGCCTTCAGGCTTGTTTTTACAACGCTCTTACCCCTTATACAATTATGATGAAAAGTGGCCCTTTTAGATTTTTGCCCTGGATTTGTCTGCCTGCCACTTTTACTTTTCACCTTGCGACCTATTGCTTCCGCCCGCATTTTACACCCCTCTGTTTCTCTGCTCACCCATTTAAGAACCCCACCACCTCTTATTCTCTGTTTATTATTGTTTTCTTCGTTCCCCCCTACATGTTGGGTCTGAGTGCTTTCCTTCTCTGCCTCCTGCCTCACACACTGTCTAATAGCATTCTCTATTTGAGTCCCTCCCCCCAACCATTCTAGTTTAAAGTCTCCCCAGTAGCCTTTTACAGATCTCCCCGCCAGGATATCGGTCCCCCTCAGGTTCAAGTGCGACCCATCCTTTTTGTACAGGTCGAACCTTCCACAAAAGAGGTCCCAATGATCCAGAAATTTGAATCCCTGCCTTCTGCACCAGTCCTTCAGCCACGCATTTATCCTCCACCTCGCTCCATTCCTACTCTCACTGTCGCGTGGCACAGGCCAGTAATCCCGTGATTGTTACCTTTGCTGTCCTTCTCTTTAACTCCCCTCCTAACTCCCTAAATTCTCCTTTCAGGACCTCTTCTCGTTTTTACCTATGTCATTGGTACCTATATGTACCACGACCTCGGCTCCTCTCCCTGCCCTTTCAGGATATCTTGGACACGTTCAGACACATCACAGACCCTGGCACCAGGAGGCAAACTACCATCCGAGTCTCCCGACTGCGTCCACAGAATCGCCTGTCTGACCCCCTAACTGTAGAGTCCCCTATTAGTATTGCCCTCCTCTTCTTTTCCTTACCCTTCTGTACAACAGGGCCGGTCTCTATACCGGAGGCCCGGCCACTGTCGCTACCCCCAGGTAGGCTGTCCCCCCAACAGTGCTCAAACAGGAGTACTTATTGTCAAGGGTACAGCCACCGGGGTACTCTCTAGTCCCTGCCTGTGCCCCTTGCCTCTCCCAACCGTGATCCACTTGCCTGCCTCCTGTGGTCTTGGAGTGACCACCTCCCTGTAACTCCTCTCAATGACTTCCTCGCTCTCCCTGACCAGACGGAGGTCATCGAGCTGCTGCTCCAGGTTCCTAATACGGTCCATTAGGAGCCCCATCTCGATACACCTGGCGCAGATGTGGACGTCTGGAGGCTATCAGACTCCATGACTTCCCACATCTGACATCCAGAACAGTAAACTGCCCTGGCCCTAGACCAATAGCCCTTTGTCTCTTCCTTCCGGAGGGAATGCGACTTTTTTTTTGTCGTATCCCCCTTCTCTGCCTCCGTCTGTGCTGAGGCCTAATGGCGGAGCTGCCGGCCTCCAACTCCAACTGCGACCGACCGACCTCGAGGCTCCGGAGGCAGAGCCAGGACTTACCAGCACGGGGCTGGCTGGCTTCGGGGCTGCGGTGGCATTCCGGCGGTGGCGACCGAGGACACTGTGGCGACCTGAATCCGGATGCTCGGCCGCGGCTGGCCCAGTGGACGATATCGTCGGGAGCTCGCAGGTCACAGGTGGGTGACCTGTTTTTCCGGAGCTCCCGCAACTACAGCTCCGTCCGCTGGACTGGAGGGCGGTAGCTTCGGCAGCTTCGGCCACCCCGGGACGCGGAGTTTGAACCGGCCCGTCGCAGAGCACGGACTTACCATCACCCGGCGGGGTCACAACATCAGAAGCCTGGATCGCTTCAGCGCAGAGGGAGAACAAAGAGGGACGAGACAGAGACTTTAAGACTTTTGCCTCCATCACAGTGAGGAGGTGTCTGGTGAACTCACTGTGGTAGATGTTAATTTGTGTTTATTGTGTGTTTTGTTATTTATTATTATATGTATGACTGCAGGCAACGAAATTTCGTTCAGACCGAAAGGTCTGAATGACAAATAAAGGAATCTCTCTCTATTCATTGCCCAGGACGGCAGTGGGCGCTCGAGGTACTGCAGGGGTTCAGCAACTCTTGTGGCCAAAGAATATATCTTTGCTTGTGGCGGGACACATTTTGAACCAGAAAGTCCCGGAGTTAAAATGGCTGCGGAAGACCAGGTCGAGAGTTGGACCGAGGAGGTAGTTTGTCCCATCTGCCAGGATTTCTTCACCGATCCGGTGGTGCTGGACTGCGGGCACAACTTCTGCCGTTCCTGCATCACACAGAGTTGGGACAGGAAGGGGAGAAACTCCTGCCCGGAATGTAGCGAGGAGTCTACAGACCGCACCCTCAGGGTGAACCGGGCCTTGGTTAGACTGTCTGAGAAAGCTCGAACACTGAGCCTGAATCTCAAAGCGAAGAAAAGTAAACTTCAGTGCGAGGAACATCAGGAAGAACTGAAGCTGTTTTGTAAAACTGACAAGAAACTGATCTGTTTTATTTGTGCATCAGTGCGGGAACACAAGTCTCACAGCTTAACGCTGATAGAAGAAGCTATTGAATTCTACAAGGTAAAACCAAATCACTTCTGATCACATCATTGTCTAATCTTTTCTTTATTGTCTGACATTTTTATTCTCTGATCTGAAATCCACCCCAGGAACAGGTGAAATCTTCTTTCGAATCTCTCACAGAAAAGGAATCAGAGATCCAGAAAACGGAGCAGGAACAGAAAGAGAGCATTTCTGGAGTTCAGGTGAGGCTTTGTACTATCGGTTTAATGTTTTTGTGTAGATTTCATCCCTGTGATGTGTGCAATAATTTGGCACCTCTATAGAGCTCAGTAGTCGAGGCCAGAACTCTTGGGAGAGGTTGAGCAGCCAAGGACTTTACTCCTGGAGCACAGCAGTCTGAAAAATGGTCTGTGGTAGGTGTATAATATCATGAAACGAAATGATATGTTGGATGGTCAGTTTTTACCCTTAGTCGGGGGATCGAGAATGTGAGGGTATAGTTTTTAGTTGATAGGGAAATGATTTAAAATGAACATGAAGGACAACTTTGGTAGTGGTACATGGAACAAGCTGCCAGGTGAGGTAGTTGAGTCAGGTACTGTAACAACATTTAAAAGATATTCAAACAAATTTGTGGAGAGAAAAGTTTTAGAACTGCCTTAGCCAAATGTGACAAGTGGAAATAACGCAGGTGGGGCGTCTTGGTCGGTATCCAACATACAATCATAGAAACATAGAAAAAAGGTGCAGGAGTAGGCCATTCGGCCCTTCGAGCCTGCACCGCCATTCAATATGATCATGGCTGATCATCCAACTCAGTATCCTGTACCTGCCTTCTCTCCATACCCCCTGATCCCTTTAGCCACAAGGGCCACATCTAACTCCCTCTTAAATATAGCCAATGAACTGGCCTCAACTACCTTCTGTGGCAGAGAGTTCCAGAGATTCACCACTCTCTGTGTGAAAAATGTTTTTCTCATCTCGGTCCTAAAGGATTTCCCCTTAATAGATACATAGATACATAGAAAATAGGTGCAGGAGTAGGCCATTCGGCCCTTCGAGCCTGCACCGCCATTCAATATGATCATGGCTGATCATCCAACTCAGTATCCCGTACCTGCCTTCTCTCCATACCCCCTGATCCCTTTAGCCACAAGGGCCACATCTAACTCCCTCTTAAATATAGCCAATGAACTAGCCTCAACTACCCTCTGTGGCAGAGAGTTCCAGAGATTCACCACTCTCTGTGTGAAAAAGTTTTTCCTCATCTCGGTCTTAAAGGATTTCCCCCTTATCCTTAAGCTGTGACCCCTTGTCCTGGACTTCCCCAACATCGGGAACAATCTTCCTGCATCTAGCCTGTCCAACCCCATAAGAATTTTGTACGTTTCTATAAGATCCCCTCTCAATCTCCTAAATTCTAGCGAGTATAAGCCAAGTCTATCCAGTCTTTCTTCATATGAAAGTCCTGACATCCCAGGAATCAGTCTGGTGAACCTTCTCTGCACTCCCTCTATGGCTATAATGTCCTTCCTCAGATTTGGAGACCAAAACTGTACGCAATACTCCAGGTGTGGTCTCACCAAGACACTGTACAACTGCAGTAGAACCTCCCTGCTCCTATACTCAAATCCTCTTGCTATGAAGGCCAACATACCATTCGCTTTCTTCACTGCCTGCTGCACCTGCATGCCTACTTTCAATGACTGGTGTACCATGACACCCAGGTCTCGCTGCACCTCCCCATTTCCTAATCGGCCACCATTTAGATAATAGTCTGCCTTCCCGTTTTTGCCACCAAAGTGGATAACCTCACATTTATCCACATTATACTGCATCTGCCAAACATTTGCCCACTCACCCAGCCTATCCAAGTCACCTTGCAGTCTCCTAGCATCCTCCTCACAGCTAACACTGCCCCCCAGCTTAGTGTCATCCGCAAACTTGGAGATGTTGCTTTCAATTCCCTCGTCCAGATCATTAATATAAATTGTAAATAGCTGGGGTCCCAGCACTGAGCCTTGCGGTACCCCACTAGTCACTGCCTGCCATTGTGAAAAGGATCCGTTTACTCCTACACTTTGCTTCCTGTTTGCCAGCCAGTTCTCTATCCACATCAATACTGAACCCCCAATACCGTGTGATTTAAGTTTGTATCCTAATCTCTTATGTGGTACCTTGTCGAAAGCCTTCTGAAAGTCCAGATACAACACATCCACTGGTTCTCCCCTATCCACTCTACTAGTTACATCCTCGAAAAATTCTATAAGATTCGTCAGACACGATTTACCTTTCGTAAATCCATGCTGACTTTGTCCAATGATTTCACCACTTTCCAAATGTGCTGCTATCCCATCTTTAATAACTGACTCTAGCAGTTTCCCCACTACCGATGTTAGACTAACTGGTCTGTAATTCCCCGTTTTCTCTCTCCCTCCCTTCTTAAAAAGTGGGGTTACGTTTGCTACCCTCCAATCCTCAGGAACTACTCCAGAATCTAAAGAATTTTGAAAAATTATCACTAATGCATCCACTATTTCTGGAGCTACTTCCTTAAGTACTCTGGGATGCAGCCTATCTGGCCCTGGTGATTTATCGGCCTTTAATCCATTCAATTTACCCAACACCACTTCCCGACTAACCTGGATTTCACTCAGTTCCTCCATCTCCTTTGACCCGCGGCCCCCTGCTATTTCCGGCAGATTATTTATGTCTTCCTTAGTGAAGACGGAACCAAAGTAGTTATTCAATTGGTCCGCCATATCCTTGTTCCCCATGATCAATTCACCTGTTTCTGACTGCAAGGGACCTACATTTGTTTTGTTTTAACTAATCTCTTTCTCTTCACATATCTATAAAAACTTTTGCAGTCAGTTTTTATGTTCCCTGCCAGTTTCCTTTCATAATCTATTTTCCCTTTCCTAATTAAGCCCTTTGTCCTCCTCTGCTGGTCTCTGAATTTCTCCCAGTCCTCTGGTATGCTGCTTTTTCTGGCTAATTTGTACGCAACATCTTTTGCTTTGATACTATCCCTGATTTCCCTTGTTATCCACGGATGCACTACCTTCCCTGATTTATTCATTTTGCCAAACTGGGATGAACATTTTTTGTAGTTCATCCATGCAGTCTTTAAATGCCTTCCATTGCATATCCACCGTCAACCCTTTTAGAACTAATTGCCAGTCAATCTCGGCCAATTCACGTCTCATACCCTCAAAGTTACCTTTCTTTAAGTTCAGAACCGTTGTTTCTGAATTAACAATGTCACTCTCCATCCTAATGAAGAACTCAACCATATTATGGTCACTCTTGCCCAAGGGGGCACGCACAACAAGTCTGCTAACTAACCCTTCCTCATTACTCAATACCCAGTCTAGAATAGCCTGCTCTCTCGTTGGTTCCTCTACATGTTGGTTTAGATAACTATCCCTCATACATTCCAAGAAATTCCTCTTCCTCAGCACCCCTGCCAATTTGATGCACCCAATCTATATGTAGATTGAAGTCACCCATTATAACATGTTGGGTCTGAGTGCTTTCCTTCTCTGCCTCCTGCCTCACACACTGTCTAATAGCATTCTCTATTTGAGTCCCTCCCCCCAACCATTCTAGTTTAAAGTCTCCCCAGTAGCCTTTGCAGATCTCCCCGCCAGGATATCGGTCCCCCTCAGGTTCAAGTGCAACCCATCCTTTTTGTACAGGTCGAACCTTCCACAAAAGAGGTCCCAATGATCCAGAAATTTGAATCCCTGCCTTCTGCACCAGTCCTTCAGCCACGCATTTATCCTCCACCTCGCTCCATTCCTACTCTCACTGTCGCGTGGCACAGGCAGTAATCCCGAGATTGTTACCTTTGCTGTCCTTCTCTTTAACTCCCCTCCTAACTCCCTAAATTCTCCTTCAGGACCTCTTCTCTTTTTTTACCTATGTCATTGGTACCTATATGTATCACGACTTCGGGCTCCTCTCCCTGCCCTTTCAGGATGTCTTGGACACGTTGAGACACATCACAGACCCTGGCACCAGGGAGGCAAACTACCATCCGGGTCTCCCGACTGCGTCCACAGAATCGCCTGTCTGACCCCCTAACTATAGAGTCCCCTATTAATATTGCCCTCCTCTTCTTTTCCTTACCCTTCTGAGCAACAGGACCGGTCTCTATACCGGAGGCCCGGCCGCTGTCGCTACCCCCAGGTAGGCTGTCCACCCCAACAGTGCTCAAACAGGAGTACTTATTGTCAAGGTGTACAGCCACCGGGGTACTCTCTAGTCCCTGCCTGTGCCCCTTGCCTCTCCCAACCGTCATCCACTTGCCTGCCTCCTGTGGTGTTGGAGTGACCACATCCCTGTAACTCCTCTCGATGACTTCCTCGCTCTCCCTGACCAGACGGAGGTCATCAAGCTGCTGCTCCAGGTTCCTAATACGGTCCATTAGGAGCCCCATCTCGATACACCTGACGCAGATGTGGATGTCTGGAGGGCTATCAGACTCCATGACTTCCCACATCTGACATCCAGAACAGTAAACTGCCCTGGCACTCATACTCCCCTTACCCTGGATAGAATATAAAACAAACTGCTACAATACAAAACAAACTGCTACAATACAAAACAAACTGCTACAATACAAAACAAACTGCTACAATATAAAACAAACTGCTACAATACAAAACAAACTGCTACAATACAAAACAAACTCATACAATACAAAAACAAACTGCTACAATACAGTACAATCAGCAGGGATCTGACTCCCAATCAGCTGCTCCCTCTTGTCTGCGTCCACCAATCAGCCGGCTTCCTCAAACCCCACTTGTTTTTGAAGTGGAACTTGGAACGTTACAGATTTGGGTACTCCTTTTTTTTTTTTTTTTCTTCCCTTAAACTGTGACCCCTTGTCCTGGACTTCCCCAACATCGGGAACAATCTTCCTGCATCTAGCCTGTCCAACCCCTTAAGAATTTTGTAAGTTTCTATAAGATCCCCCCTCAATCTTCTAAATTCTAGCGAGTACAAGCCGAGTCTATCCAGTCTTTCTTCATATGAAAGTCCTGACATCCCAGGAATCAATCTGGTGAACCTTCTCTACTCCCTCTATGGCAAGAATGTCTTTCCTCAGATTTGGAGACCAAAACTGTACGCAATACTCCAGGTGTGGTCTCACCAAGACCCTATACAACTGCAGTAGAACCTCCCCTGCTCCTATACTCCAATCCTTTTGCTATGAATGCTAACATACCATTCGCTTTCTTCACTGCCTGCTGCACCTGCATGCCTACTTTCAATGACTGGTGTACCATGACACCCAGGTCTCGTTGCATCTCCCCTTTTCCTAATCGGCCACCATTTAGATAATAGTCTACTTTCCTGTTTTTGCCACCAAAGTGGATAACCTCACATTTATCCACATTATACTGCATCTGCCATGCATTTGCCCACTCACCCAGCCTATCCAAGTCACCTTGCAGCCTCCTAGCATCCTCCTCACAGCTAACAATGCCCCCCAGCTTCGTGTCATCCGCAAACTTGGAGATTCAATTGCATTCAATTCCCTCGTCCAAATCATTAATATATATTGTAAATAGCTGGGGTCCCAGCACTGAGCCTTGCGGTACCCCACTAGTCACTGCCTGCCATTCTGAAAAGGACCCGTTTACTCCTACTCTTTGCTTCCTGTTTGCCAGCCAGTTCTCTATCCACATCAATACTGAACCCCCAATACCGTGTGCTTTAAGTTTGTATACTAATCTCTTATGTGGGACCTTGTCGAAAGCCTTCTGAAAGTCCAGATATAACACATCCACTGGTTCTCCCTTATCCACTCTACTAGTTACATCCTCGAAAAATTCTATAAGATTCGTCAGACATGATTTACCTTTCGTAAATCCATGCTGACTTTGTCCAATGATTTCACCACTTTCCAAATGTGCTGCTATCCCATCCTTAATAACGGACTCTAGCAGTTTCCCCACTACCGATGTTAGACTAAAACTAATACCTTTTCCATAGTTCTTTTTTAAGACATCTTTATGCAATATTTACATGTGAAGATTAATGGACTCTGCGGGAGGCATCACAGACAGAGAGCGAAGTTTGTTTGCACTTGAACAAAACCTTGTTCCTGGATGAATGGGTTTGCTGTGCTGGGTGAAATTGCGTTGACTAGGCTGTGTACTCAAGAGTTCAGGTGTATTAAAGGAGATCTCAGTGAAACACAAAGTCCTTACAGGACTCAGTGGGCTGGATGCAGCGAGGATGTTTCCCCTGTCTGAGGGTCTGGAACCAGAGGACACCCTCTCAGAATGTGGGCTGGACCATTTAGGACAGAGACAAGGAGACATTACTGCACGCAGAGACTTGGGAAACTTTGGAATTCCCTGTGGATAATCAGTCATTCAGTGCTCTTAGAGCCAGAGAGCCATAGTTGCACAATACAGTCAAGCCCTTCGGCCCATCGCGTCCATGTTCACCTTTTTTCCCAGCCACACAAATCCCATTAGCTCACATTAGAACCATATTATTCTACACCTCATTTGCTAAATCGCAATGCCAAAAAAGTGTAAAAAATGTTTTTCTCATCTCAGTCCTAAAAGATTTCCCCTTTATCCTTAAACTGTAACCCCTTGTTCTGGACTACCCCAACATCGGGAACAATCTTCCTACATCTAGCCTGTCCAACCCCTTAAGAATTTTGTAAGTTTCTATAAGATCCCCCCTCAGTCTTCTAAATTCCAGCGAGTACAAGCCGAGTCTATCCAGTCTTTCTTCATATGAAAGTCCTGACATCCCAGGAATCAGTCTGATGAACCTTCTCTGTTCTTCCTCTATGGCAAGAATGTCCTTCCTCAGATTAGGAGACCAAAACTGTACGCAATACTCCAGGTGTGGTCTCACCAAGACCCTGTACAACTGCAGTAGAAAGCAAGAAACCTGTCGCAGATTGCCTCGCCTGTCTCGTCCACTCCTGTTCGGTGTGATCGCGGCAATTCCACCCCACATCACTACCTCGTCTTTAACCACCTCTATTTACCACTCCCACCTGTCTCATCTTCCAGTCTGCCTCTCCCTCACCATCTACTGACAAGATATTTGAATATCCGCCTTGTTTCACCATCCCCACCTGTAGTCTCTTGTTCATCCTCACTTTCAGCATTTGGTTTCCCCGTCCACATGCACCACCCACACCCGTTCCCGATAACCCGTGGAACTCCCCCTCTTCTGCCCGGTTGAGAAAATCCAGGAAAGATGTCTGTTGTCCACCCGATGTTGTTGTGGGTGAAAGCTTGGGCAAGGTGTCAGTTGTCCGCCTGCCTGTGCCTGAGGTTAAGAGGCTTCTCTCCCGGTCCCGGGGCCGCTGCTGCCCGAGTCTCCCCCCGACACCCGGGGACTGACTCTCTGATTCTCTGCTTCTCCCCCCAGTCTCCGTCACCCTGGATGTGGAAACAGCGCATCCGCGGCTCGAGCTGTCTGAGGATAGGAAGAGGGTGAGATGGGCCGAGACCCGGAGGAGTCTCCCTGACACCGGGAAGAGGTTTACATTCATTCGTGTGCTGGGATCTGAAGGATTCACATCGGGGAGACATTACTGGGAGGTGGAGGTGGCGGGGAGTCTGGGCTGGTGTCTGGGAGTCGCCGCAGAGTCTGTGGAGTGGAAGGGAGTGCTCACACTGACCCTGGAGTCTGGAGCATCTGGCGGCTGGGTGACGGGTTTGATGCATTCACCTCCCCGCCCGTCCCATCCCCGGGAAGGTGGGAGTTTATCTCAGTTACGAGTCCGGGACAGTTTTATTTATGACGCGGACACCAAGTCCCATCTCCGCACCTTCACTGGGAATAAATTCACGGAGAAACTTTATCCTTTCTTCGGGCCTTGGGATGGAGACCAGTGGCTGAGAATCTGCTCCGCTTCCGCCCCGGGTGTGTGAAAGGGGTCGGGTCCCGGGACCTGCGTCAGGAGCGGGGCTCAGGGGCTGTGGGGCAGTAATCCCAGCTGTAAAACCCCAGTGAGCTCGGAAATAAAACCAGGGGGGATGTAAATGTGGGAAGAGTGAAATAAACAGCAACTGAAATCTGAGCTGTCGATCCGTTCATTTTAACCCGTTAACCGCGTCCGGCAACGGAACAGAAATTACTTTTGTGAAAATATAAAGATTGAAACAATCTCCCTTCCCGCGGGTTCAGCAGCAGCCGCGGGCGGCGGGTCCTGAGCTCCGGGATCCCCCGGGTCCTAAAGTCCGCCGACTCAGATAATTCATAGCCTGTTTGCAGCATTTGCTCTCCACATAACAGATTTGGTTTTTTTTGGAACGGGTCTTTGGAAAAATGGGTTCAAATAAAATTCCCCGTTCCAGGTGGGAGTCGTTCTGCCTGTCTCTCTATACAATATGTAGATCTTCCTTGTTTCAGTCACCGCCAGACCCCTCCCTCACCTCTCTCTCAGGTACATCATGTCTGTATCCTGCTCTCGTTCACCGCTTTAACGCTTCATCTCCCTCACTGCAAGTCTCCCAACCAGCTCCCACTTTCCTCTGCTCGAGCCCCGACTCTTCCCTTCGCTTTCCCGCCGTCTCTGTCTCCGTTTCAGAGAAAACGCGAGTGACCATAGTCCATTCCAAGCCCGCGGACGCCATCGGCTACTTCGTCCATCCACTACCCCTGTTTGCTCATCGGAAATGGATTATTACCCCCAAGATCGAGTGCGTACAGCAACAACCCGCTTACATTTACATTGTCCCTGCATCTGTTTTACGAGTCAACGGAGTGCTTGACTGGCATAAATGTCTTTCAAGTGCAGCCACGAATAGCAACTGAAACCAAGCTCTAACGTCCAAACAGTTTGGGGTTCATTTCATTTACACACTGAAAGCCCCAAGGCACGTAATTCGAATAAACAAAACCTTTCTATTGGGTTCTTGTGAATTTTACTGGTCGTGTGAGTTATCCAAATTCAACAAAGGGGCATTAAATGTATCTATTGCATTAATCTACTAATGTATCAATTCGTCATGTTTAGGGGGTTTTTACCCTCAAAGAGGATCCAGTCATAGCTTCCACAAATGCTTCTTGATCAATTTAATTCTACCAGAAGTTCACTTCTCGCTCCTGCATTGAGGGTCTCTCCACTATTCCACCTCATGCATGTCCCGCATCTGCAGACTCTTGTGTCACAGTGAATTCTGGACATCAACAACGATGAACCAAGCATTATAAATTACTAGACGAAGTCCCAATGTTCACACAGGAGGGCTGGTCCCCCAACGCAATATTCCACCTCTCCACCAATTCCAATATTGGTGGCCAGTGGGGGGGGGGGGGCTTTCTGGAACGCTAGTATGGGAGTTTGTGCCGTACGGACTGGTTTCCAGAGGGTTGGTATCGACATTGTGGGCTGAATGGATTCTTGGGCTGGCAGCTCAGTCACTCAGGCCTGGTGGGCTGGCAACTCAGTCACTCGGGCCTGGTGGGCTGGCAGCTCAGTCACTCAGGCCTGGTGGGCTGGCAGTTGACTCACGGCTGGTGGGCTGGCAGTTGACTCATGGCTGGTGGGCTGGCAGTTCACTCACGTCTGTTGGGCTCACTCACACACACACCCTCCATCACTCACACACGCACACCCCCATCACACACTCATACCCACACCCTCCATCTCACCCACCCACACTCCATCACACACATAGCCACACACCCACTCACAAACACACACACACAATCCATCTCACACACACACAACATTTATATGATAGTAAAACTCTCTTGAACCTACTTACGTGGCTGAGCGTGGCCTCTCCATTGAGTGGGACTTCCGTAGAGAGCGGGACTTCCGGAATGAGCGTGACCTCTCCACTGAGCGGGACTTCCGAAGTGAGTGGGCCCTTTGGACTAAGCACAGTGCAGGCGACCAATTCATTTCAAGCAGAGTGCAGGCCACCAATTCATTTCATTTCACGCAGAGTGCAGGCCACCAATTCATTTTATTTCAAGCAGAGTGCAGGCCACCTATTCATTTCATTTCTAGCAGAGTGCAGGCCACCAATTCATTTCATTTCAAGCAGAGTGCAGGCCACCAATTCATTTCATTTCAAGCAGAGTGCAGACCACCATTTCATTTCAAGCAGAGTGCAGGCCACCAATTCATTTCATTTCAAGCAGAGTACAGGCCACCAATTCATTTCATTTCAAGCGGAGTACAGGCCACCATTTCATTTCAAGCAGAGTGCAGGCTACCAATTCATTTCATTTCAAGCAGAGTGCAAACTCACAGTTCAGTTCACTCATGGCGTAGACTCACAATTCTGGACTCAACTCTCACTCACGATCTTCCGGGGTGACTGACTCGCGTCTGGCCTCCGGGGCTTTATTCTTCATTGGTCATGTCAGTCATACAATTAAAAGCAACAGATCACTCAAAAACACATTTTAACATGAACATCCACCACAGTGACTCCTACACATTCCTCACTGTGATGGAAGGCGAAATAAAGTTCAAGTTTTTCTTAGTTCTTCCTTAGTTCTTCCTCGGTCGGAGGCCACGAGCCTCCGTTGATGGGACGATCTTGACTCCCTTAGCCGGTGGCGTTCTGGCGCTCCGCATCGAGGCGATCAGCTCCCGCATCGGGGGGATATCAGCTCCCCCGGGCCGGGCGATCGAACCTCGCTTCGGGGCTGGTCGAACCTTCCGCGATGTTGGAGCTTCCCGACTAGCCTCTCCCGAATGCGAGCTTGAAGGTAATGTCCGCGGTGGGAGCGATCCCAGGCAAGGGATCAGCTCCGATGTTAAGTCCGCACCCCGCGATAGGGCTCAAAGTCAGTCCGAGGAGGCCCCTGCAGAGCGCCCGGAGAATGTGATCCGAACATTTATCACATCTCCGGCAAGGTAAGAACTTGAACAAAAGTTTCCCCCTATCGCCTCCCCCTCCCCCACATAAAACAAACACACTAAAAAGTAACAAAAAGAATGAAACAACGAACAGACTGCCGGCAGGGCAGCCATCGCCCCGGCGCCCCTCGTGGTATACTTTCTTTGCAGAATTTCCAAAGTCTCTATGCGTGAGGCCACCATCAGTACTAGGATCACGGCAACACAGGGGACGAACCCCCGCCCTTCCCAACCCATATTTCTATTCCGTTGCCGGACGCAGTTAACGCGTTAAAATGAACGGATCGACAGACAGCTCTGATTTCAGTTGTTGTTTATTTCACTCTTCCCACATTTACATTCCCCCTGGTTTTATTTCCGCGCTCACTGGGGTTTCACGACATGGAATTTGGGGATTAAATGGGAGCCGTTCAGCGCCGACCTGTTGTCCACCGGGTTTCTGCCCCACAGCCCCTGAGCCCCGCTCCTGACGCCGGTCCCGGGACTCAATCCTTTTACACACCTGGAGCGGAACCGGAGCAGATTCTCAGCCACTGGTCTTTATCCCAAGGCCCGAAGAAAGGATAAAGTTTCTCCGTGAATTTATTCCCAGTGACTGTGTGGAGATGGGACTTGGTGTCCGTGTCGTAAAATGAAACTGTCCCGGACTCGTACCTGAGATAAACTCCCACCCTCCCGGGGATGGGACGGGCGGGGAGACGGGATGGAGGGGAGGTGAGTGCATCAAACCCGTCATACAACCGCCTGATGCTCCAGACTCCAGACTTCCTCTTCCACTCCACAGACTCTGCGGCGACTCCCAGACACCAGACCCGACTCCCCGCCACCTCCACCTCCCAGTAATGTCTCCCTGATGTGAATCCCTCCGATCCCAGCACACACGCACTGTCTGTAAACCTCTTCCCGGTGTCAGGGAGACTCCTCAGGGTCAGGGTCCCTCTCACCCGCTTCCGATCCTCAGACACCTCGAGCTGCTCATGCGCTGATTCCACATCCAGGGTGACGGAGACTGCAACCTTTGCTGTTTATTTTATATTTTCATGGCTTGGATGTGAATGTAGGAGGTGTGACTACTAAGTTTGTGGAGAACGGGTAATGTTGGGGATAGCAAGGAAGTCTGTCAAAGTCTGCAGCGGGATATAGGCTAGATCATCCAAACCTTATGCTCGTACAGCGATATCAAAACTGGAGGGCGTGGGTTTAAAACGAGAGGATGGAGTTTTAAAGTGGATCTGAGTGGTAAGTTTTCTTCACACACGGAGTTGTTAATACCTGGAATATTTTGCCTGAAGAGGTGGTGGAATCAGATGTAATCACTACATTTAAGAGGCATTCCGATTTAGCAAACGAGGTGTAGAATAATATGTTTCTAATGTGGGCAAATGGGATTAGAATGGCTGGGAATAAAGGTGGTCATGGACGTGATGGGTCGAAGGGCCTGACTGTAATGTACAACCATGGCTCTCTGGCTCCCAGAGCACTGAATGACTGATTATCCACAACCATCGGTGCAGGGCATTCCAAAGGTTGCCCAGTCTCTGCGTGCAGTAATGTCTCCTTGTCTCTGTCCTAAATGGTCCAGCCCACATTCTGAGAGTGTTTCCGCTGGCTCCAGACCCCTCAGACAGGGAAAACATCCTCCCTGCGTCCAGCCCACTGAGCAGTGTAGGAACTTTGTATTTCCCAGCGATCTCCTCAAATACAACTGAACTCTCGAGCACACAGGCAGAGTCTACTCAGTGTCACCCGCACAACAAATATCGTTACGGAACCAAGTATTGTCAATCGTTGCTACATTCGCTCTGTGCAAAGTTTATCTTTGTATAAGTAGAAAAAATAATAATTCAGGAAGAAAATAGGTGCGGAGTAGGCTCCGCCTCTCAGGCCTATCCTCTGTTCAATGTGATAATGGCTGAACGAAGGTGGCTCCAGTTCCTCTTCAGTGTGACTTCACCCATCACCCTCAGTTTAATGACCTTTCCAATATCTAACTATTTTCCCTTCATCTATACCCAAAAATCTGGCCTGCCACCATCAATGACGTCACACAATTCCAGATATCTACTGCTATGTTAGAGAAACAACTTCAGCCGTGTGCGTGGTACGTGGTCTGGATGTTTGGATCTGATCGAATCCAGGAAGAGTTACACAATGGAGCATAACCGTGGCCTGAAGGCAGGAGACAGAGGGTTGGTGGAGGAATGCTTTTCAGACTGGAGGCTCTTGCAAAGGGTGTGCCATAGAGCTCGACTCTATCTCCATTGTTGGTCGTTATTTATACGAACGCTTTGTATGAGTATGTGGGTGGCATGTTAGTAGGTTTGTGGAGGACACTAAGATTGGTGGCTTCATGGAGAGTGCCTGAGATGAAATGTGATTTTTTTTTTTTTTTTATATTTTTATTTTATTAGAAGTAAGTACAATTGTATACAATCATATTTTCATAATACCTTTTATGTACAGCTTCTTATTTAAAAAAAATTTTGAAATAGAGAAGAAAAAGAAAAAAGTTAGGTAATGAAAAATAGAAAAATGTGAGATATATAGTGTGTGAAAAAGAAAAATAAAGAATTAAAAAAGAAAGTTGAGACATAGAAAATAGAAGAAAGAGAATAAAAGAAGAGAAGAGAAGAAAAGAAAATAGGAGATCATTTATAATCTTGACCATCGCAGTCACGGATTAGCTTTTACACCTGTTTTGCACCATATGTTTCCAAAAAGACGACAAATGGAGACCAACTCGTTATGAATTGGTCAAATTTATCTATTAGGAGGAATCGCATTTCCTCAAGATGTGCGGTATCCAACATACTTGCAATCCACATTTTGAGCGTTGGTATTGGTGTATTTTTCCAAAATTTCAATATTAATTTTTTTGCTATTATTAAACCATAATTAAAAATGGACTTTTGAGATGAGCTCAATTTGTTCCCGTCTTCCATTACCCCAAATATAATCAATTCATTATTGGGTTCCATTTTTGTCTTAAATAGTTTTGTAAATATTTCGAAAATATCACTCCAAAATCCATGAAGTTTTATACAAGAAACAAAAGAGTGTGTTATAGTTGCGTCTTGGGTTAAACATTTATCGCAAATGGGCGATATATTTGGATAAAATTTATTTAATCTTGTTTTTGAGTAATATAATCTATGTAAAATTTTAAATTGGATTAGATTATGTCTTGCGTTAATCGAACACTTGTGAATGTATGTCAAATACTTTTCCCATGTAGCCTTCGTAATTTTTATCAATAATTCCCGTTCCCACTCTTCTCTAATTACCTCGGTCACAGGTAAATCTATATTTAAGATACTATTATATAAATATGATATTAATTTTTGTGTATCAGCTTTTATATTCATTACTTCTAGTAAATCAGGAGTTATTTTTTGATATCCCTGTATGTATGTCTTCAAAAAATTACAAATCTGAAAATATTTAAAATAATGAGTGTTTTTCAGTTTAAATTTTAATTGTAATTGTTGAAATGATAATAAATCTCCCATTTCATACATGTCCCCGATCCTTTTAATTCCTAAACTTTCCCATTGATTATATATTTTATCCATCATAGATGGTTTAAATAAAGGATTATTCGCTATCGGTGTTATAAGACCACGGGATAACTAGGGATAGAACAGGTCCAATTAAGTGCTGTTAAGGAGGACAAATTCCAATGTGTATCCGAGGCTAAAATCATTAGACTGCCTTCACGGGGATGTTCTAACACCACAAACTCCTTTTCCTCTAATGCTGACCATACAGAAGACTTCCCCCGTGGTCTTATGATTCCTGCAGATTTTCCTTCATTTCGGGGATATATTACACGTTCACTAACTCAGCGACAAGATCACAGCGACTCTTTCTCAAGGAGTTTGCGACCTGTTCCGAGATCGCATAATTTATGCAGGAGGCCATTTAGTTTGGGAATAACAGCAGCACATCGCTGGAACAGAAGGAACATTAACCCAGCTCTGAATTACTGGTAAATGATGCATTAATTTCAGAAATGTCACCCACCATGTTGTGACTGTGCAGTTTCACTTCGCCTAACTGTAGTGTAACCCCTCACCTTCAGAAATATTCCGTTGTCTTTTTGATCTATCTGTTCCTGCAACGTTGAGAGTTCCTTTTGGATGGAATTTAAATTTGCTTGAATCTCTTGAAGCCTTTTCTCCATTGCGTTCCGAATTTTCACCTCTTCTTCCCGGACATCTGCGAGTACACGCTGCTCTTTCTCAATGAAAATCTGGTGCATTTCAGCAAACTGGGATGTGATCTGTGACTGAAGGTTGTGTGACTCTTCCTGTGAAATGAAAGGTGAAGATCAATATATAATGTCACTGTATTGTGTTTCCTAACGATATGCAAGGGGGTAGTTGGCCAATCAACCTTGTGGCATGGAGCACAGAAATAAGCCATTTGGCCCAAATGTCCAATGAGTTCCATAGATTAATTACCCTCCGACAAAATAAGTTTAGGATGTTTTTTAGTTTAGAAATAACGCGGAAACAGGCCCTTCGGCCCATTGAATATGTGCCGACCTGCAATCCCCACACATTAACAATTTTTACATTTACCAAGGCAATTAACCTACAAACCTTTGGAGTGTGGGAGGAAACCGAAGATCTCGGAGAAAAGGTCACGGGGAGTACGTACAAACTCCGTTCAGACAGCACCCGTAGTCAGGATCCAACCAGGGTCTCCGGCGCTGCATTCGCTGTAAGACAGCAACTCTACGGCTGCACCACCGTGACCGATTTTCTAAGTTTCTCTTCACCTCCTTTCTAAAAGAGCGCACTTTAATTCTGAGGCTATAACCTCTGGTCATCCAGTTCCACCAGTGGAAACATCCTTTCCACATCCACTCTATCTACAGTCAGTACCTGCCCGCCCAGTCTCTATCTCTGTAGCTCCAACCAGGGCCGGATTTACGTATAAGCTTGGAAAGCTTAAGCTTAGGGCCTCGAGATCTAGGGGGCCTCCGGCCAAGGCAGGACACCTGCCGTTCAACTCTGGGCGGCCCCCCTCTCTATCTCTATCTCTCTCTCTCTCTCTCTCTCTCTGTCATTCGCCGTCTCCGCCCGCCATCCCTATCCATGTCCGGGCCGCCGGGTCTCCGCTCTCCGCTCGCTCCTCATCCGCCGGCACGGCCGGCCGCCTTGCACATGCGCATTGCTGCGGCCTGCACGTCCCCCCCCCCCCTGCATATCATCGGACGCCCTGCGCATGCGCACTGCCAGGGCAGTTGGTCGGCGCTGGGCACTTTCTCCCTCGCTTTGAATTGTGGGAGATTTAGCCGCCATTGCTGTCCGGTCGCTGCCTCGCCGCCAGCGCTGAAAACCTATGCAGAATCACTCCCTGACCCTGGATCAGGAGTAACTCCCTGGAGTAACTCTTGCTTCTGCTTTCCTGGTCTTCCATAAATATTCTACATGGAATTTAAACTGGGGGTGGTATCTGTTTATTTATTGTGTATATACATGGTCTATGGTATATAAACACACTGAACTTTTATCTCCTGTTCTGTATTATGTTTACATATTCTGTTGTGCTGCAGCAAGCAAGTATTTCATTATCCTATCTGGGACACATGACAATAAAACTCTCTTGAATCTTGACTTCGATTTAAGCAAAAAAGGGTTCTTGGGGAAAAAAGAGGTACCTTAAATTTAGTTGCGTCTGGTTGGGTAACTATGGTAGGGTGAAGACTATTCCATGCTTTAATTGTGTGGGAGAACTCCATGGAGCAGCCAGCAACTCAGGATAGAAGAAATTGGGTGACGTTTCGGGTAGAGACCCTTCTTTAGACTCCCTCTGGTTTTAGTGTCTTGAGTTTAATTTAAAGATGCAGCGTGGAAACAGGCCCTTCAGCCCACCGAGTCCACGCCGACCACTGATCACCCGTACACTAGTTCTTTCCCACACATTAGCGGAGTAAGTCAAGAGTCTTTTATTCTCTCACGTCCCAGTTAGAACAATGAAATCCTTACTTGCAGCAGCACAACAGAATATGTAAACATAGTACTCTGTAAACAATGTTATAAACGAGAAAACAAAACGGTGTATATTTATATATGAATATATAACTATATAAATATATATGTGTGTGTGAGTGTGTGTATAATACACACACACACACACACACACACACACACACACACACACACGCACACACACACACACACACACACACACACATTCCCTCCTGGGATTAATAAAGTTCTATCGTATAGTATCGTGTGTGTAGGAAGGAAGTGCAGATGCTGGTTTAAACTGAAGATAGACACAAAAAGCTGGAATAACTCAACAGGTCAGACGGAATCTCTGGACAAAAGGAAAATATTAAGTTTTGGGTTGGGTCTGAAATAGGTTCCTGCACACCTTTGGAATGTGGAAGGAAACAAGAGCATCCGGAGAAAACCCATGTGATCACAGGGAAAAGGAGCAAACTCCATACAGACAGCACCCAAATTCAGGATCAATTCCCGGTCTCTGGCACTTTTAGGCAGCAACTTTATGGCCAATGTACAGCCCCATAGTCTTGAGCTTAATTAAAACGACAAGTGTGGCATTTCCTGCGGTTGCAAGGGAAAGTGCCAGGAGAGGGGGTGGTTTGGGTGGGAAGGGACGAATTGACCAGGGAGTTACAGAGGGAGCGGTCTCTGCGGAAAGCCAACAGGGGAGGGAAGATGTGGCCAGTGGTGGGATCCCATTGGTAGACAGAAAAGCTGGAGAAAATCAGCGGGTAAGGCAGCATCTGTGGAGCGAAGGAATAGACGACGTTTCGGGTCGAGACCCTTTTTCAGATTGATGTCGGGGGGGGGGGGTGACATGAAAAAGAAAGGAAGAGGCGGTACCAGTAGGCTGTGGGAGAGCTGGGAATGGGAGGGGAAGGAGGGAAAAAGCAAGGGCTACCTGAAATTAGAGAAGCCAATGTGCATACCGCTGGGGTGTAAACTACCCAAGGAAATATGAGGCGCTGCTCCTCACTCTGGCCATGGAGGAGGCCCAGGACAGAAAGGTCGGATTCGGAATGGGAAGGGGAGTTGAAGTGTTGAACCACCGGGAGATCAGGTTGATTATTGCGAACTGAGTGGAGGTGTTGTGCGAAGCGATTGCCAAACCTGCGCTTGGTCTCACCGAGGTTGATCATACGCTGAATAATCCAACCACATTTTTGTTTGGAAGTGGAAAGAAATAATAGAAATTGCATTCATTGCAACGTGTAAAAAGAGTTGAGATACTGTATTATAATTTTGCTGCATGTCATTGTGGTATATATCATGTCTTGATTGGTGAATATGTTTAGTTTGTGGCTTTATTTGAAGCAGAAATAATATGTGAGTGCTTCATTGAGCATAATTCCGACTGGTAATACGCACTTCGCCCAAGCACATTATCGCACGCGTCATGCAAGCCGTCTTAAATGACCACCTAAACTGTCATTTGGCAACTTAAAAAGCTGCCAAGGTTGCCCGGTTGACAACAGAGAAAAAAAATTAAGTGAGGTGTATAATATTTTTGACACTGTCATAGGCCTTTCTTACATATGCTGTCACAACGCACTGTAGTCTCTAAACAACCCTTCAGTAATTTTCCTTGCCCTCCATTTCAGAATAATAATGTTTAAGCCAATCTCGACACTAGCACTGGCAATAACTAAATAAAGCACAGCTTTCCAGCCCCTTATCTCATCGGCCACGCTCGGCTGCAAATCGGTGTCAATCTGGTGGACCATCTTCCTCTAGTCGTGGGGGTGGGGGATTGGGGAGGGGCCTCACAAGTGGAACAGCTTAGGGCCTCTCTTCATCTAAATGCGGCCCTGGCTACAACCCTCAGCTCTTGTGCTGTAGAGAGATGTCCTAACGTTACACGCATCACATTGGTGAAAACTACACAAGACCAGGAAATCGAAATTGGAAAACCTCACCAGAACAACAGAAATATTCTCTTTCTGTTGCTGCTCCATTTGCTCGATCTCTGATTTCTTTTTTGTGAGAGATTCGAAGGAAGATTTCACCTGATCCTGGAGTTGGGTTTCAGATCAGAGAAGAAAAATGTCAGAAAATAAACAAAACATGACACAATGATGTGATCAATATCGGTTTGCTTTTACCTTGTAGGTTTCAACAGCTTCTCCTATCGGTGTGAATCTGTGAGACTTGTGTTCCCGCGCATCTCGACAGATCACACAAAACACTTTCTTGTCTGTTTCACACAACAGCTTCAGTTCTTCCTGATGTTTCTCGCACTGAAGTTTACTTTCCTTCTCTGTCCGATTCAGGCTCAGTGTTCGAGCTTTCTCAGACAGTCTCGCCAAGGCCCGATTCACCCTGAGGGTGCGGTCCACAAACTCCTCTCTACATTCCGGGCAGGAGTTTCTCCCCTCCCTGTCCCAACTCTGTGTGATACAGGAGCGGCAGAAGTTGTGCCCACACTCCAGTGTCACCGGATCGGTGAAGAAATCCAGGCAGATGGGACAAACTACCTCCTCTGTTAAACTTTCGAAAATTTATTTCGCAGCCATTATTTCACCTCCACTTCATGGTTCAAAGTCTTTTCCACTGCGCGCGCTGCAGTCCCGGGGAATGCATGTTATTTGGCTGCAAGTGTTCAGTGTCCTGACCACTCCCAACTAATCTCACACGAGGGAGGGATCAGTTAGACATTAAACCGGCCTGAATCTAGACGAAAGAGGAGAGATTGCCCTGGGATTGTCGAAGGCGGGACAGAAAGGGACAGGGGCCAGCACTAAGGAGGTGTAACTGAGGAGGCGTTGCACCTGTTGGGCAGTGGAACCCGCCGCCCGCATCTCCGTTCACAGCCCGGGATCAGGATGGATGTAAAGATATTTTAATCCACATCAGTACACTCGTCTCTCACGCTCCAGTCTTCAGGTGCATCGGGTCTGAAGAAGGGTTTCGGCCCAACGTTGCCTATTTCCTTCGCTCCATAGATGCTGCTGCACCCGCTGAGTTTCTCCGGCATTTTTGTGTACCTTCAGGTGCATCTATATTTGGAGAAACCGTGTATCATTTCATATTAAGGATGGTCAGTTTGGAGGAACATGTCCAGGTTTGTCCACTCTGCTGTATGAAGAATGTGGATAAATTGAAAAGGGTGTAGACAATATTTATGATGATGTTGCCTGGGCCTGAGGGCCTCACTAGAGGGAGAGCTTGGGCAGACTTGGACCTTATTCCTTGGAATGCAGTAGGATGAGGGGTGATGTTATAGAGGTTTGTAAGATCATGACGGGAATAATCCCGGCTTTAACTCAGGGGCCGCAATCCAATAGGAACTGGTGAACTCGAGGCATCAACTGGAAGTTGGGGTGCGGTGGCGAGGCACCGATTTAGTTATCGAACGAGGAATCCAGTGGCACAATCCAGGGACACAATTTTAAGTATTTTCCAGCACCTTAAATACAGTTAATCACCTCAAATGCTTGAAACTAATAAACTGTCTGAAATACGATGACCGCAACACTCTTGTTTAGTTTAAGCCAACTCGCTCAAAGTGGTTGAAGATCAAATGTCCTTGGAAATGGCCGAGCGATCTACTCAGCGGGCAATTAGTGATGTGCAATAAATGCTGGTCTTGCAGCGACATCTACACCATGAGAAATTGATCACCTACTTACATTGATTCCTTAATAATCAGGTTAGGTTTTGTTTATTAAGAACAGTATTGTATTAACTCGTGAAGTTGATGAAAAACAGTGTAAATAATAGCACAATGTATTACTCAAGTTAGACAACCAGGTCTCTCCTGTTCGTTTCCCCCGTCATGCCGGATTGTGTCTCAGTCACCGCCACTGCTCCCACGTCGATGCCTCCAGCATCGGAATCTGTTCATTCTCTCTGCCCCAGATTCACCATCCCCACGGGCAATGGGTTAATATATCGGCCGATTCCGCAGTATCGGTTTTTACCAGCAGGTGGGGACCCTGCGCCGCGCAAACATTTAGACAGCTAGGAGGGAGACACAAATGCTGAAGAAACTCAGCGGGTGAGGCAGTCTGAAGAAGGGTCTCGACCCGAAACGTCACATATTCCTTCGCTCCATAGATGCTGCTCACCCGCTGAGTTTCTCCAGCATTTTTGTCTACCTTCGATTTTTCCAACATCTGCAGTTCTTTCTTAAACATTTAGACAGCTCGGCATCAGTTGAAACCAGCACTGCAGCGAACTGAACTAAACTGACATGCATGAGGTTGCGTGCATGAAATTTGTACGAACCTTCTTGACGTGCTGCATATTTTTAAACCATATTTTGCTATTTTGAAGTTCTACAAGCATGCGATTTGTTTAATGTAATAATTGATAATGCTTGGTTCACCGTTGTTGATGTTCAGAATTCACTGGGACACAAGAGTCTGCAGATGCGGCACATGCATGAGGTGGAATAGTGGAGAGACCCTCAATGCAGGAGCGAGAAGTGAACTTCTGGTAGAATTAAATTGATCAAGAAGCATTTGTGGAAGCTGTGAGTGGATCCTCTTTGAGGGCAAAGACCCCCAAAACATGACGAAATGATACATTTATAGATTAATGCAATAGATATATTTAATGCCCCTTTGTTGAATTTGGATAATTCGCACGACCAGTAAAATTCACAAGAACCTAATAGAAAGGTTTTGTTTATTCGAATTACGTGCCAAGAGAGTCGAGAGTCGAGAGAGTTTTATTGTTATGTGTCCCAGATAGGACAATGAAATTCTTGCTTGCTGCAGCACAACAGAATATGGAAACATAATGCAGAACAGGAGATAAGTTCAGTGTGTCTATATACCATAGACCATATATATACACAATAATTAATCAGATAAAGTGCAATAGACTGTTATTGTTCAGAGCTTGTTTGATGTTGTGTTTAATAGTCTGATGGCTGTGGGGAAGTAGCTGTTCCTGAACCTGGATGTTCCAGATTTCAAGCTCCTGTACCTTCTTCCCGATGGTAACGGAGAGATGAGTGTGTGGCCAGGATGGTGTGGGTCTCTGATGATGTTGGCTGCCTATTTAAGGCAGCAACTGCGATAGATCCCTTCGATGGTGGGGAGGTCAGAGCTGGTGATGGACTGGGCAGTGGTCATAACTTTTTGCATTCTTTTCCGCTCCTGGACTTTCAAGTTGCCGAACCAAGCCACGATGCAGCCAGTCAGAATGCTCCCTACTGTGCATATGTAGAAGTTCGAGCGGGTCCTCCTTGACATACTGACTCTCCGTAATCTTCTCAGGAAGTAGAGGCACTTTTTTGAATCACTGAAGCCTTGGTGCTTTCAGTGATCAAATGAAATAAAACCCCAAGAAGATTCATCCAGAGAGTTGTGAATCTGTGGAATTTGCTGCCACAGAAGGCGGTGGAGGCCAGTTCACTGGATGTTTTCAAGAGAGATTTAGATTTAGCTCTTAGGGTTAACAGAATCAACGAATATGGGGAGAAAGCAGGAACGGGGTACTGAATTTAGATGATCAGCCATGATCATATTGAATGGCGGTGCTAGCTCGAAGAGCCGAATGTCCTACTCCTGCATCTATGTTTCTATGTTTCTTTGTTTCACACACTCTACCCGTGTTATATTCCATCTCTCCATCCACGCGTGAGGTTCCTCTCTCATCCCAGCGGCCAGTAACGTATCGACAGAAACAGACCAAAGGAAAATCAATCGGTACAAAACAGATAATTTAGCCGTGTCCGGGTTCAGCGTGAGCGGGGCCGGCACTGTTTATCAATCCAAAAATAATTCAATCAATTATTAACAATAATACTAAACCGTACAAAATAAAATGAAACAAAACTCACCACCATAATACGTCAAACAAATGTACTAAAGAGGGTCTCGACCCGAAATGTCACTCATTCCTTCTCTCCAGAGATGCTGCCTGTCCTGCTGAGTTACTCCAGCATTTTGTGTCTACCGAATAAACAATAGACAAAAGGTGCAGCAGTAGGCCATTCAGCCCTTCGAGCCAGCACCGCCATTCACCGTGATCATGGGTGATCATCCACAATCAGTACCCCGTTCCTGCCTTCTGCCCATAGCGCCTGACCCTGCTATCTTTAAGAACTCAATCTAACTCTCTCCTGTAAGCGTCCAGAGAATTGGCCTCCACCGCCCTCTGAGGCAGTGAATTCCACAGACTCACAACTCTCTGGATGAAAAACTGTGTGGCCCCTGGTTCTGGGCTTCCCCAACATTGGTAAAATGTTTCATAAAAACATAGAGAATAGGTGCAGGAGGAGTCTTTTCAGTCCTTCGAGCCAGCACCGCCATTCATTGTGATAATGGCTGATCGTCCCCAATCAATAACCCGAGCCTGCCTTCTCCCCATATCCCTTGATTCCTCCAGCGCCTAGAGCTCTATCTAACTCTCTCTTAAATCCATCCAGTGATTTGGCCTCCACTGCCCTCAGTGGCAGGGAATTCCACAAATTCACAACTCTTGGATGAAAACGTTTTCTCACCTCAGTCTTAAATGGCCTCCCCTTTATTCTAAGACTGTGGCCCCTGGTTCTGGACTCGCCCAACATTGGGGACAAATTTCCTGCATCTAGCTTGTCCAGTCATTTTAAAATTGTATGTGTGTCCATAAGATCCCCCCTCATCCTTCTAGACTCCAGTGAATACAAGCCTAGTCTTTTCAATAATTCCTCATATGACAGTCCCGCCATCCCAGGGATCAATCTTGTGAACCGACGCTGCACTGCCTCAATCACAAGGATGTCCTTCCTCAACTTAGGAGACCAAAACTGTATACAATACTCCAGATGTGGTCTTACCAGAGCCCTATACAACTGCAGGAGAACCTCTTTACTCCTATACTGAAATCCTCTTGTTATGAAGGCCAACATTCCATTAGCTTTCTTCACTGCCTGCTGTACCTGCACGCCAGCTTTCAGTGACCGGTGTACAAGGACACCTAGGTCTCGCTGTTCCTCCCCCTTACCTAACCTAACCCCATTGAGATAATAATCTGCTCCCTTGTTTTTGCCACCAAAGTGGATAACCTCACATTTATCTATATTACTATATTACAGCCCTCCCGTTGAGTCCCAGCATCACACGGGAGGGCTGATCCCCCAACGCAATATTCCATCTCTCTACCAATTCCAATATTGGTGGCCAGTGGGAGGGAGGGTGGCTTTCTGGAGCGCTAATATGGGTGTTGTGGGCTGAAGGGACTGGTTTCCCGTTGGCTCTGTCTCTCTCTCTTTCACTCTCTCTCTCTCTCTCTCTCTCTCTCTCTCTCTCTCTCTCTCTCTCTGTCTCTTTCTCTCTCTCTATATATATATATATATATATATATATATATATCTTTGCCTCTCTCTCTCTCACTGTCTGTCTCTCTCTCTTTGTATCTCTCTGTCTCTCTCTATCTCTCTATTTGCACACTCAGTTTCTCCAGCTCCACCTTTGCCGGGCAACCACAGATGACCTGTGTTAAAGAAGGAACTGCAGATGCTGGAAAATCGAAGGTATACAAAAATGCTGGAGAAACTCAGCGGGTGCAGCAGCATCTATGGAGCGAAGGAAATAGGCAACGTTTCGGGCCGAAACCTTTCTTCAGACTGATAGGGGTGGGGAGAAGAAAGGAAAAAAGGCGGAGGAGGAGCCCGAGGGCTGGGGGAGGGGAGGAGACAACCAGAGGGCTGATGAAGGGGAGGGGACAGCAAGGGCTAGCAGAATTGGGAGAATTCAATGTTCAAGCCCCCAGGATGTAGACTGCCCAAGCGGAATATGAGGTGCATTTCCTCCAATTTCCGGTGTCTACATCCTGGGGGCCTGAACATTGAATTCTCCCAATTCTGCTAGCCCCCAGGATGGAGAGAGAGAGAGAGAGTACAGCAGCTAAGTGTAGATCGGTGTCACTCATGTTATGAGTCACGTTTTGGTAGTTACGCCTACTCGCTGTTTACATGAGTCCTGCTTGTCTGTTCCCGTCTAGTATTAGAGACACGAGCAAGCGGGAAGTCATATTCACTGTATTGTTAATAACGTTTCTGCACCTTTATTATCGTGTAAGGCTTTAGTTATTATACAGACAATGAACACTGAGGAAGAAGGTGGAGTGGAGAGAGAGGAGGGAGAGGGAGAGGGAGGAGAGAGGGTGGAGGAGGGTGGGAGAGAGAGGGAGAGGGAGGTGAGGGTGGGGGTGAGGTTGGGGAGAGAGAGGGGAGAAGGAGACAGAGGAGAGGGTGGGGGGTTCATTTCACTGCATGTAATGTGCGTATTACAATACAATTAACTTCTTCGGGGGGGGGAGATGAGAGTAGAGCAAGCTGAGGAAAAAAGGTGGGGTGGGGGGAGAGAGAGAGGGGAAGGGAGCGAGAGAGGGAGGGGGAGAGAGAGGAGGTGGGGGGTGTACAGCAAGCTGAGGAAGAAGGTGGGGGTAGACACGGGGAGAGAGGGGCGGAGAGTGGGGGAGAGAGAGGAGAGGAGGGTGGGGGGGAGAGAGAGGGTGAGGGAAGACACGGGAGAGAGTACAGCAAGCTGAGGAAGAAGGTGGGGGAGAGAGATTGGAGGAGAGAAGGAGGGGAGAGACGGTGAGGAGGGAGAGAGTGGGGGGGGAGATGGGGAGTGCGGAGAGAGGAGGAGGGTGGCGGGAGAGGGGGGTTGGGGGGGAGGTGGGTGGGCACAGACAGAGAGAGAGAGGAGAAAGTACAGCTCGCTGAGGAAACAGGTGCGAGGGTGACAGTGGGGAGAGCGCGGGGAGAGGAGAGAGGAGGGTGGGGTGTAGTGATGGGGGCGAGGAGATAGATGGGGGGGGGATTGGAAGGAGAGGTATTGGTGGGGGGTGAAGGGGAGGAGAGTCCAGTGATGGAAGAAGAGGGGAGAGGAGATGGAGGGAGGACAGTGGAAGAGGGTGAGGGAGGTGGATGGAGGGAGTGGCGATGGAGGAAAGTGAGAGGCAGGTGGATGGTGGGGAGGGAGGGAGGTGATGGGGAAGACGAGGGGGATGGAGTTGGAGGGGGGATTGGGGGTGGAAGCCTGTGGGATGAATGTCCGTGACATTTGAGGGGGAGGTGAGAGAGACGGAGGGGGTGTGAGAGGGAGGGTGTGAAAGAGAGGGAGGGGATGAGAGAGGGTCGTTGTGGCTCCCGGTACCTGACCAGGAATGTTCCGTTTGCAGAAGAAAGCGCTGCTGGCCTTGAAGAAGCAGAGTTCAGGAGCTCAGAGCAGCCAGGGAGGCATCAAACGCTGTCGGCGACCTCGCAGTGACCTCCTCCTCGCTGAATTACGCTCAACACCTCCGCTCAGTCCGTCTACCAAGCGCAGGCTCGGCGAACGCTTCGCCCAACACCTCCGCTCAGTCCGTCTTAACCCACCTGATCTCCCGGTGGCTCAGCACTTCAACTCACCCTCACATTCCCAATCTGCCCTTTCTGTCCTGGGTCTCCTCCATTGTCAGAGTGAGGCCCAGCACAAAATTGGAGGAACAGCACCTCATATTTCACTTGGGTAGTTTACACCCCAGCGGTATGAACATTGACTTCTCTAACTTCAGATAGCCCTTGCTTTCCCTCTCTCTCCATACCCTTGCCCTTCCCAGTTCTCCCACCAGTCCTACTGTCTCTGCCTACATTCTTGCTTTGACCCCCCCCCTGACATCAGTCTGAAGAAGGGTCTTGACCCGAAACGTCGCCTATTCCTTCTTTCCAGAGATGCTGCCTGTCCCGCTGAATTACTCCAGCACTTTGTGAAACGTCATCTATCCATGTTCTCCACAGATGCCTGTAATAGAGTGATACAGTGTCGTAACAGGCCCTTTGGCCCAACTCGCCCACACCGTCCAACAATGCCCCAGCTACCCGTCCCACTTGCCCGCACTTGGTCCATATCCCTCGAAACCAGTCCTATCCATGTACCTGTCCAACTGTTTCTTAAACGATGGGATAGTCCCAGCCTCAACTACCTCCTCTGGCAGCTCGTTCCATACAACCATGTGAAAAAGTTACCCCTCGGATTCTTATTAAATCTTTTCCCTTTCATCTTGAACCTATATCCTCTGGTCCTCGATTCCCCTACTCTGGGCAAGAGACTCTGTGCATCTACCCGATCTATTCCTCTCATGATTTTGTACACCTCTATAAGATCACCCCTCATCCTCCTGCGCTCCATGGAATAGAGACCCAGCCTACTCAACCTCTCCCAATAGCTCACACCTTCTAGTCCTGGGAACATCTGTGAAACCTTTCCAGCTTGACAATAGACAATAAGTGCAGGAGTAGGCTATTCGGCCCTTCGAGCCGCGTAAAATATTTTTGTGTGTCTCCCCCCCCCCAACCCCCTCCCTCCCTCCCGCCCGCAGCGGCCCCTCTCCCCGCCCCACGCTAACTGGTGTTCCGCCTCTCCCCTCCCCTCAACCGCCCAGCGCTGTCCGACCAGCCTCTGATCGACACAGCCACGGCCACAGTGGAGGCCAAGATGCTGGTGAAGACGGGAGCCATTAGTGCCATCAAAGCCGAGAACAAGAACTCCGGCTTCAAGCGCTCACGCACCCTGGAGGGGAAGCTCAAGGTGAGAGAAGTAGTGGTGTTGGTGGTGGTTTTACAACCCACATGCTCCCCCTCTGCCTCCCCCTCCTCCACCATCCCCCTCCACACCCTCCCCCTCCCCACCCTCCCCCTCCCCACCCACCTCCCCCTCCGCCACCCTCCCCCACCTCAGCTTACCCAGGGTCAGGAGTATTTTATCACCCCTCAGAGTGTCCAAATTACCCGTCATATTCCTATTAAATCTTTTCCCCTTCACCTTGAACCTATGTCTTCTGGTCCTCGATTCCCCTACTCTGGGTAAAAGACTCTGTGCATCTACCCGATCTATTCCTCTCATGATTTTATACACCTCGATAAGATCACCCCTCATCCTCCTACGCTCCATGGAATAGAGACCCCGCCTACACAACCTCTCCCTATAGCTCACACCCTCTAGTCCTGGCAACATCTCTGAACCCTTTCCAGCTTGACAATAGACAATAGGTGCAGGAGTAGGCCATTCAGACCTTCGTCAGCACCGCCATTCAATGTGATCATGGCTGATCATCCCCAATCAGTACCCCGTTCCTGCCTTCTCCCCATCTGCTATCTTTAAGAGCCCTATCTAGCTCTCTCTTGAAAGCATCCAGAGAATCGGCCTACACCGCCTTCTGAGGCAGAAAATTCCACAGACTCACAACATCTCTGTGTGAAAAAGTGTTTCCTCATCTCCGTTCTAAATGGCTTACCCCTATTTCTTAAACTGTGGCCCCTGGTTCTGGACTCCCCCAACATCGGGAACATGTTTCCTGCCTCTAGCGTGTCCAAACCCTCAATAATCTTATATGTTTCAATAAGATAGCCTCTCATCCTTCTAAACTCCAGAGTATACAAGCCCAGCCGCTCCATTCTCTCAGGGGGTGGGGGAGGTTGGTAGAGGGAGACAGAGAGCTGCAGTTAACCACATTCTGCTCTCTGGTGCTGGACTCAAGCAGGAATGAGTGGGTTAACCTACGATGAGCGTTTGTTGGCACTGGGCCTGTACTCGCTGGAGTTTAGAAGAAACTTACCGAATAGTGAAAAGCGTGGATAGAGTGGATGTGGAGAGGATGTTTGCACTAGTGGGAGAGTCGAGGACCAGAGGTCACAGCCTCAGAATAAAAGGATGTTATTTTAGGAAGGAGGAGGAGGAATTTCTTAAGTCAGAGGGTGGTGAATCTGTGCGATTCTTTGCCACAGACGGCTGTGGAGGCCAAGGCAGTTGATATTTTTAAGGCAGAGATAGATCGATTCTTGATTAGTACGGGTGTCAGAGGTTCCTGATGTTGGAGGAGTCCAGAACCAGGGGCTACACAGTTTAAGAATAAGGGGTAAGCCATTTAGAACGGAGATGAGGAAAAACATTTTCACCCAAAGAGTTGGGAGTCTGTGGAATTCTCTGCCTCAGAGGGGGGTGGAGGCCGGTTCTCTGGATGCTTTCAAGAGAGAGTTAGATAGAGCTGTCAAAGATAGCGGAGTCAGGGGATATACAATACAATACAATTTATTTTGTCTTTTGGACAAATTTGTCATTTGGACCCCGTTGAGGTCCAAACGAAATGTCGTTTCTGCAGCCATACATTACAAACCCGAGACACAACACAATTTACACATACATCCATCACAGCGCTGTGATGGAAGGCAAAAAACGTATCTCTCCACTGCACTCCCCCCCCCCCGCCCCCCCCCCCCGATGTCAGAGTCAAAGCCCCCGGCGGGGCGATGGTGATTATCCCGCGGCGATTAAAGCCACGCCGTTAATGCAAGGTCGCGCACCGGGTCTTGGTGTTAGAGCCCCGGCGCGCGCTCGCAAGGTCCCGCGGCCATTCCAAGCCGCACGGGCCGACGATGTAAAGCCCCGCTCCAGGTGCTCTTCAACCCCGCAACTCGGGCGGGAGAAGTCGCCGCTGCAGAAGCCCCGAAAAACGGTCTCCCACCAGGGACCCGCGGGCTTCCAGTGTTGCAGTCCGCCAGACCCGCGGTTGTAGCCTCCGAATCTCCGGCGGTCGGGTCGCAGCAGCGCTCCACCACAGCTCCACCCGCTCCGGACTCGGCCAGCCCCGCGAAGGTGAGTAGTCCGCAGCTCCGCAACTGGAGCCCCAGGTCGTTCCTGCTGGAGGCCGTTCCACGTTGCCCAGCCCCAACGACAACGGAGACCCGACAAAGAAAAGGTCGGGTCTCCCGTGCAGGGGAAAGATTTTAAAGTCCACCCCCACCCCCACCCCCCCCCCCACAAACACATACCCCGACAAAAAATATAATAAAAAACTACATAAAAACGAGACAAAAATAATAAAAAGACAGACGGAGTGCAGAGGCCGCTGCAAACGAGAGTCGCGCCGCCCACCAATGGGGAGAAGGCAGGAATGGGGTACTGATTGTGGATGATCAGCCATGAGCACATTGAATGGCGGTGCTGGCTCGAAGGGGTGAATCGCCTACTCCTGCACCTATTGTCTGTAGAGGTCAGCTTCAGAATCAAAGGACGTTCTTTTAGGAAGGAGATGAGGAGGAATTTCTTTAGTCAGAGGGTGGTGAATCTGTGGAATTCATTGCCACAGAAGGCTGTGGAAGCCAAGTCAGTGCATGTTTTAAGGCAGAGATAGATAGACTCTTGATTAGTGCGGGTGTCAGTGGATATGGGGAGAAGGCCTTCTCCCCAGGGCCGGTCCTAGGCCGATTGGACCGATTTTTCCAAATTGGGCCCCGCGCCCAAGGGGGCCCCGCGTTAATTTTCCGTATTTCATATGGAAATACAAATTCGCTATGTTAAATAAAGATTTTTAAAAAACATACGGATTTTTGCAAAACGAACATGGATAACAAACGATGTGTTAACTCCTACTATAACACTTGCTAACAGCCAGTAGTTAGCAAGTAGTTATACAATGCATCGATCCACATTCCTCAGTACATGCGTTAAAGTAGTTATACAATGCATCGATCCACATTCCTCAGTACATGCGTTAAATCGTGTCACTCGCTGCCCGCCGGAGCAGACCCGGAGGGGGGGGTGGGGGGTCTACAGGGCAGCAAGCCCCAGCACCGCAGCGAACTCAGCCGTGAGTATTCAACGCTAAACGCCGGGAGCGGGCAGACGGGCCATGTGTGAGTGTGGTGGTGGTGGGGGGGATTGTGTTAACTCGTTCGGTGCCGCACAACAGCAGACCTGGTTGGAGGTTTGAGTCTGTGTTAACATTGGTGTCGGGGTTAATGTCCGGGCCGGGGTACAGGTGGGATTTAACCCTGTGTGTGTGTCTGTGTCTGTCTGTCTGTCTGTGTATGTGTGTGGCTCTGTGTCTGTGTATGTCTCTGTGTTTCTGTGTGTGTGTGTGTGTCTCTGTGGCTGTGTGTGTCTGTGTTTCTGTGGCTGTGTGTGTGAGTGTCTCTATCTGCGTGTGTGTCTGGGTGTATCTCTGTCTGTGTGTGTGGGGGGCAGTGGAGAGACAGAGAGAGGGGGATTTTTCAGTTTGCAAACCACTCGTTTTCAGTTAAGAGTTGGAAACGATTACTGTCAATACGAGCAGCTCACGGAGCAGAGTCTCGGCTCGGCTCTCACACTGCTCCGCTCTCACGCACACACTCGTGGGGTGAACTTCAGATATAAACGTGGCTGGGGGAAGAGGAGTGGGGGGGGGGGTAGGGAGAGGGAGATGAAGAGGGAGAGAGAGAGAATTGGAGAGAGAAGAGAGAGGAAGGGGGGAAAGCGAGAGACGGGGGAGGGGGGAGGGAGAGAGAGAAGGGGAGAGAGAGAGAGAGAGTTCTCCCTCCTGCCTCACCACCTCTGTTGGCTGCCCTTTGTAAGGTGATTGGAGACCAAAACCAGTTACCCTTTAGATCTCCCTCTCACTACCACCCTCCCCCTCCCTCTGCCTCCTTTAGAGAGGGGGGGGAGGATGAGGGAGGGAAGGAAGGGGGCAGAGGGGAGAGAGGAGTGTGCTTTGCTTGGTGGAGAAGAGGGATGTGGGAACGCTGTACGCAGGTGGTGACTCACTCTCACACTGGGATCCCCCCTGTCATTGCGCAGTCTATCTGATCCCCCCCCCCCTCCTCCCTCCTCTATGGAGCGAAGGAAATATGCATTGTTTCGGATCGAAACCCTTTTTCAGACCCGGCCCGAAACGTTGGCTAATTCCTTCGCCCCATAGATGTTGCCTCAAGCCCTGTCCCACTGTGCGAGTTCACCCAAGAGCTCTCCCGAGTTTCAAATCTCTGTGTAGCATCTCTGTCCCTATCTTCAAATTCCCACTTTGAAATGAAATACAATTTTCGACTTAAAAACTTCGCAGCAGGATCGCGATTAGTCGATTCCCACGCATTTTCAATCATCGTTCGATTCAGTGTAATTTTCACACCTGGTTGATATAGGTTGTTTTTTAAAGATACAGTACATTACAATAAATAGTTTCAAGCATACCCGGTACTAAACGCACGAACATTAAGGTGGTTACTGATGTTACAAACGTTTATAAATGAATATAATTTCAAAGTGAAATAGGAGATTTCCGTGGAAAGAACATTTAACCAGAATATGGTGAGGTCGCTGCAAAATGCTCACTTAAAACAATACGCCGTCAACTCAGGATTGTTTCTTAGCCCTCTGACAGGTGTTTCAATCTCACCTCGTAGCTCCCCGTTAATCGATTCGTAGCTATTAATTTTCATTCCTGGTCCATATCGAACTTCTCCAAATGCAAACGCTTCAAGTTACGCTTCTTGTGAGATGGTAAAGGGGGGGGGGTGGGGGGATGCTAGGATAAAATACCATATATTTGCATTTATATAGCGATCCTGCTGTGAAATTTTGAAGTCGAAAGTTGTATTTTATTTCAAAGTGGGAATTGGAAGATAGGGACAAAGATGCTACACAGTGATTTTGATAGGAAGGAAACGTTACAGCAGCTGAGTAAAAGATCGGTCAAATGGTAGGTTCAATGAAGATCGGGCGAGGGGGGATTGGGGGGTGGGGGAAAAGTATCTATAGCTTGGGACTTGCCTAAATGAGTACTGAGATGGATTATCATTCCACACCAAATTTCTTAGACAATAATACCTTTTATGCAATTATCACAATAGTTTGTTGGATTATGGATCAACGGACTCTGTATGGTACATGCTCGTAAATTAGTAAAACAAATGTACTTCTTTAAGTACTGTTGTTTCTGGGATGGGGGTGACTGATAACAAATAACCTACACTCTATATTTTGTCATAATGTGGCTGAAACAATGGCATATTTTGTGATATTTATTGAGATAGAAAGATACAACTGAGTTTGGGCAAGATATTACCTTGCAACATTCTGTATGTCTGATAGATATTGTGAATGGAACTCAGAAACTATGGGAGGATTACATAAAACTTACAATTCAAAGGTAATGAATATACAGAGTATTCTTATTTCCATCATGGACATACTATAGTGATATAGAACACCAGGTCCCCACTACGGTAAACTCACGAGCTACTACGGTATGACTACGTGTTAAAAAGTATCAATTTTTTACATCCTGAGTATATTTTACATGTGGACATTTTTCAACATGTTGAAAATCTTCACGAGTTACCACGTTTCCCGAGTACCTGCCGTTAGCGCTAAGAAATGGCATGTTGGCCTTTATAACAGGAGGAATCGAATATAGGAGCATACAGGTCCTTCTGCAGTTGTACAGAGTTCTAGTGAGACCGCACCTGGAGTATTGTGTGCAGTTTTGGTCCCATAATTTGTGGAAGGACATTCTTGCTATTGAGGGAGTGCAGCATAGGTTTACAAGGTTAATTCCCGGGATGGCGGGACTGTCATATGCTGAGAGAATGGAGCAGCTAGGCTTGTACACTCTGGAGTTTAGAAGGATGAGAGGGCATCTCATTGAAACATATAAGATTTATTAAGGGCTTGGACACGCTTGAGGCAGGAAACATGTTCCTGATGTTGGGGGGAGTCCAGAACCAAGGGCCACAGTTTAAGAATAAGGAGTAAGCCATTTAGAACGGAGACGAGGAAACACTTTTTCTCACAGAGAGTGGTGAGTCTGTGGAATTCTCTGCCTCAGAGGGCGGTGGAGGCAGGCTCTCTGGATGCTTTCAAGAGAGAGCTAGATAGGGCTCTTAAAGATAGCGGAGTCAGGGGATATGGGGAGAAGGCAGGATGATCAGCCATGATCACATTGAATGGCGGTGCTGGCTCGAAGGGCCAAATGGCCTGCTCCTGAACCTATTGTTTATTGAAACGTCCCGAGCTCCGACGTACCTGCTACGTTCATTCTACGTGTTTACCACGAGTTTTGATCTTTTAAAACTCGGGAGAGCTCTTGGGTGAACTCGCAGTGGCACAGGGCTTCACACCCGCTGAGTTTCTCCAGCATTTTTGTCTACCTTCGATTTTCCAGCATCTACAGTTCCTTCTTAGATGTTTTGCGGTGACGGCTGCATCTGCGGTTCCTTTCTGTTGGGGGGGGGGGGGTAGAGGTCCTGGCCCGTGGCGGCTCCTAAGTGAAATGTTCCCTCCGCGGGTGCTGCCTTGCCCGCTGAATTCCTCCAGCACTCTGTGTTTTTTTGTTTGGCTCTGGAGTTGAAGGTGGACCCCCCCTGTGTCTACCTTCAACTCCCTGTCTGTGGTGGCTCAGCGGGACGGGCAGGGGCTCTGGGGAGAGGGTTGCGGTTCTGGTCGAGATCCTTCTTGAGACAATCACAAGTTCTCTCACCGAGTTCAGAGTTCAGTTCAGTCTGAAGAAGGGTCTTCTCTCCAGAGTCGCTGAGCTGCCTGTCCTGTCCTGCTGAGCTACTCCAGCTTTTGTCTATCTCCAATTTCAGAGTTAGATAAAATTGCAGACTTGATTTTTAAAATATCTAAATTTTGTAATATTGCTCGAAAATGTACCTG
>JAXLNO010004961.1:0-26828 GCA_038087875.1 Malacoraja senta
TAGATGATCTGCACAACATCCCTCTTCAAAGCTAAAAGCATAATCAATTCAGTTCCTCTAATATTTTTCTTGACATTCAATTAGACAATAACAGGCCGTCCTAGAGTAATAAATGCCCCACTTACGAGAAACCCATACATGCAGAAAAGCTCCAATACTAGATTCAAAGTCCGATGTACATACATACGTTCATTTCTAGGAACGTGCGAACTAGTTTTGTCTCTTTTAACAATTGTTCCTTCTTGTCAGCATTATGTGTTTTTTAATGCCATTCATTACAAAATGGTAAACATAGAGTGATTTTTGTCTATTTTCTGACATGTACAGAAAATCAACATCTGTACAAATGGAATCCATTTGTTAGTCAGGGAAGGCCTGTGCTCAGATTAATTTATGCACATTTGCTCTGAATCCCTCATTAACCCTCCCACCAAAATTCTTATCTAACATGGCAGTGAAAGTACCAACTGACCCACAGCATCCAAAAAGCCTTTTGGGGAGAGCGCTCCAGGTTTCCACTGTGTTGTGTGAATCAGATGTCTTGCCAGTTTCAAGGAATCGTAGAGTTGGTGACATAGAAGATGGTGTCCGTGCCGGCTGGAAAATTCCAGAACTTGATCCGTAGCCTTTCGGGCAGGCGCACTGTTCATCTTCCAAAATTCCGTAGGTTGCAGAATGGTTCACATAAATTGGAAGAGAGCAAATGATGCCTCACTATTTCTGGAGAGAGGGAGATAGAAAATGAGGAACTGCAGATCAGTTAGGCTGGCATCAGCATTAGGGAAATGCTAGACTGTGGACTTAAATTAAAGATATGGTAGCAGGGTACATAAAAACTAAATTATTTAGCAGATGCCGCGCACATTTACAACTAGCACACCAAAGATAAAACATACAGTAGGGCTCGAAATTAACGGTTGCCCAGTTGCCAATGGCCACCTAAAGTCTCGCCGGGCAACCTAAAAGCCGTGTCATTTTGCCCGACTTGATACTGCAGATACTGGTTTATACCGAAGATAGACACAAAAAATGGTGTAACTCAGCGGGTCAGGCAGCATCTCTGGGGAAGAGGAATAAGTGACGTTTCGGGTCGAGACCCTTCTTCAGAAGGAGAAAGAAATACATTCAATTTCCATTAGCCCTCCAGCTATTCATATTCCGGAGAACCAAAACTTGCACTCTAATAGCAGTAAATCTGATGCAGCATTTTTTCCAGTGTTATTATTGCGCCCATTGGTTCAAATAGGGAATCTGTGGCCGAATAATGGTGCTCGCAAGCGTTGCCTGCAGCCGGTCGACATCGCAGAACTGCAGCCAACACTGTGGGATCCCGTCCCACGCACTGCACTAACGCAAGCCACTGTGATTTTTTAATATGCAAGCGAGCTACGTTGACGACCTGGCTGTTTTTTGTTTGTTTCAAATGCAGAAGCGAACGGAGATAGTTAGAAATAAAATAAATAAACGGTTAGGTGTAGGAAGGAACTGCAGATGCTGGTTTAAACAGAAGATAGGCACAAAAAGCTGGAGTAACTCAGCAGGTCAGGCAGCATCTCTGGAAAAAGGAACTACAGATGTTGGTTTATACCAAAGATAGACACAATAAGCTGGAGAACTCAGCCAGTCAGGCAGCATTTCTGGAGAAAAGCAATAAGTGACGTTTCGGATCGAGGCCCTTTTTCACAGTGAGAGTCAGGGGAAAGGGAAATTATCTATAGATGGTGATAGAGAAATATAGAACAAATGAATGAAAGTTATACAACAAAGTAACGATGATCAAGGAAAGGTGAGAGAAGGAATGTGTGACATTTCTGATCGAGATCCTTCTTCTCCAGAGATGCTATCTGTCCCACTGAGTTACTCCAGCATTTTGTGTCTATCTTCAGTGTAAACCAGCATCTGCAGTTCCTTCCTACATACATGGTCCATTGTTGGCAGCGAAGATACACAAAATGCTGGAGTAACTCAGCTGGACAGGCAGCATCTCTGAAGAGAAGGAATTGGTCCTCCATCCTATTCTCCGACTAGTTTTACTGTCCTCCTGATTAATTTTAATGTTTGCATACCTCGTTGTCACCTTCCCCTCAGCCAACAATGAACACAAAACGCTGGAGTTACTCAGCGAGACAGGCAGCAGCTTTGGAGGGTCTGAAGAAAGGTCTCGAACCGAAACGTCATTCATTCCTCTCCTATCTATCTAGGGTGGGGGTGGTGTGCAGGAAGGAACTGCGGATGCTGCTTTAAACCGAAGATAGACACCAAATGCTGGAAAACTCAGGACAGGCAGTATCTCCGGAGGGAAGGAATGGGTGACGTTTCTGGTCGAGATTCTTCTTCAGACTGAGAGTCAGGGGAAAGGGAGACAGAGATATGGAATGTTAAGATGTGAGAACACAGACCAAAGGGGACTATGGTCAACGAAGGTTCATTGTTAGCGGAGGGAAGCTGACAACGAGGCAAACAATCAGCAAAATGTTTTAATCAGTGAAACTAATCGGAGAACTAGGAGGGTGGGGGCGGAGCGAGGGGGGAAGCATTGCTAACTTGAAGTTAAATAAATCAATATTCATACCGCTGAATAGATACAAAAGGCTGGAGTAACTCAGCGGGTTCGGCAGCATCTCTGGAGAAAAGGAATAGTGGACATTTCGGGTCAAGATCCTTCTTCATTCATACCACTGGGCTGTAAGCTGCCCAAGCGAAATATGATCTGCTGTTCCTCCAATTTACCTTGGGCTTGACTCTGGCAGTGGAGAGTGGACGGAGAGAGAGACGATGCAAGGGTTACTTGAAGGTAGATAAATCAATGTTCATTCTTTAGTTTAGTGTTTAGTTTAGAGATACAGCGCGGAAAAAGGCCCTTCGGCCCACCGGCTGCGGAACTTGGCGGTGGACAGGGACGGCCAAGGCAGCGGGGCGATGATGCCGGTGTTGTCCGAGGGGCGCTGACCTTCCTTCCTTCCTACCTCCTCTGCCCCTTCCCCTCTCTCTCTTGTATGCCCCCCTCCACCCCCTTTATCCTGGCACCCCTCCTCTCCATCCCGCACTGATCCCCATTCGCGCCTGTATTCAGTCCTCCCCCCCCATCAATGTTCATTCTTTAGTTTAGTGTTTAGTTTAGAGATACAGAGCGGAAACAGGCCCACAGGCCCACCGCCACCTCCCACCGCCCACCGTCACCTCCACCTTCATCTTCCCGCCCGCGCTCCGTTGTCGACCGTCGTCATGGCCGCATCGACAACATGGCGTCGCGTCACGTGGTGGCCGCATTAATGACGGATGCGGGACGTCACGTGACCTTCCGTCCATTGATAGGGCGGGAAAGTCACGGGACGCCCCACCCCATCAATGAATGACGTGTCGCCCCACCCCATCAATGAATGACGAACGCACCGCCCCATCTATGAATGACGTCACACCCCGCCCCATCAATGAATGACGTAGCGCCCGCCAGGGGCGTCGCAGAGCGGACCACGTGACGCCACAATGCGTCATGAATGGACGTCACGTACCTTTCCCGCCCTATCAATGGACGGAGGGTCACGTGACATCCCGCCTCCGTCATTAATGCGGCCACCACGTGACGCGACGCCATGTTCTCGATGCGGCCATGACGACGGTCGAGAACGGAGCGCTGGCGGGAAGGTGAAGGTGAAGGTGGAGGGGAAGGGGAAGGGGAAGGGGAGGAGGGGGGAGGGGAGGGGAGGGGGGAAGGAGGAGGGAAGGAGGAGGGGAGGGAGGAGGGGAAGGAGGAGGGGAGAGAGGAGGGGAAGGAGGAGGGGAAGGAGGAGGGGAAGGAGGGGGGGGAGGGGGTGGAGGGGGAGGTGAAGGTGAAGGGGGAGGGGAAGGTGAAGGGGGAGGGGAAGGGGGAAGGGGAGGGGAGGGGAGGGGGAGGGGAAGGAGGAGGGGAGGGAGAGGGGAGGAGAGGAGGGGAAGGAGGAGGGGAAGGAGGAGGGGAAGGAAGAGGGGAAGGAGGAGGGGAGGAGAGGAGGGGAAGGAGGAGGGGAAGGAGGAGGGGAAGGGGGAGGGGAGGGGGTGGAGGGGGAGGTGAAGGTGAAGGGGGAGGGGAAGGTGAAGGGGGAGGTGAAGGTGAAGGGGAGGGGAAGGTGAAAGGGAGGGGAAGGTGAAGGGGGAGGGGAAGGGGAGGGGAGGGGAGGGGAGGGGGAGGGGAAGGAGGAGGGGAGGGAGAGGGGAGGAGAGGAGGGGAAGGAGGAGGGGAAGGAGGAGGGGAAGGAAGAGGGGAAGGAGGAGGGGAGGAGAGGAGGGGAAGGAGGAGGGGAAGGAGGAGGGGAAGGGGGAGGGGAAGGGGGGGAGGGGGTGGAGGAGGAGGGGGAGGTGAAGGTGAAGGGGGAGGGGGAGGTGGAGGTGGGGGAGGGGGAAGGGAGAGGTGAAGGAGGAGGGGGGAGGGGGAGGTGAAGGGGGAGGTGAAGGGGGAGGGGGAGGTGAAGGGGGAGGGAGGTGGTGGTGGAGGTGGTGGAGGGGGAGGTGAAGGGGAGGAGGTGGAGGGGGAGGGGGCGGGGAGGAGGTGGAGGGGGAGGGGGCGGGGAGGAGGAGGTGGAGGGGAAGGTGAAGCGGGTTTTGCTCCCCGTCCGTCTGTCTTCCCGTCTGTCTGTGTCCTTCTGGCCCGGGCGCTCCCTCCCTCCCCCTGTAGCCCCGCCCACCTTGGGCGCTCCCTCCCTCCCTCCCTATTCCCCTCCCCAGGCCTCCAGTTCCTGGGCGCTGCATCCCTCCCTCCCTCATTCACTGGGCTGTGTTATGTGAATCGCTGCTTGACTAGTTCAAAATGGTTTTAATCTAGAACTCATCAGACAATTAGCTTGAAGAGCGAGGGGAGGGGCGGTGTCGCAGTTGCTGCCGCCAGACGGACAGACAGACAGACGGCGGCCGCCCCAGATGCGGGTTCGATCCTGACTACAGGCGCTGGCTGCACGGCCTTGGCTCCTTCCTTCCCCCCCCCCCGGCCTCGGTGGGTTTTCTCCGGGTTCTCCAGTTTACTCCCACACCCCAAAGTCTTCAAAAGCAGAATTCCGCAAGTCATGGAGGATAAGTGTACACATCTCTTTGCCGTGTACAAAGATGGTGGTCAATGGGAACGTTTAGTAATTAAAAGGATTGGGGACATGTATGAAATGGGAGATTTATTATCATTTCAACAATTACAATTAAAATTTAAACTGAAAAACATTCATTATTTTAAATATTTTCAGATTTGTAATTTTTTGAAGACATACATACAGGGATATCAAAAAATAACTCCTGATTTACTAGAAGAAGTAATGAATATAAAAGCTGATACACAAAAATTAATATCATATTTATATAATATCTTAAATATAGATTTACCTGTGACCGAGGTAATTAGAGAAGAGTGGGAACGGGAATTATTGATAAAAATTACGAAGGCTACATGGGAAAAGTATTTGACATACATTCACAAGTGTTCGATTAACGCAAGACATAATCTAATCCAATTTATAATTTTACATAGATTATATTACTCAAAAACAAGATTAAATACATTTTATCCAAATATATCACCCATTTGCGATAAATGTTTAACCCAAGACGCAACTATAACACACTCTTTTTGTTTCTTGTATAAAACTTCATGGATTTTGGAGTGATATTTTCGAAATATTCACAAAATTATTTAAGACAAAAATGGAACCCAATAACGAATTGATTATATTTGGGGTAATGGAAGACGGGAACAAATTGAGCTCATCTCAAAAGTCAATTTTTAATTATGGTTTAATAATAGCAAAAAAATTAATATTGAAATTTTGGAAAAAACACACCAATACCAACGCTCAAAATGTGGATTGCAAGTATGTTGGATACCGCACATCTTGAGGAAATGCGATTCCTCCTAATAGATAAATTTGACCAATTCATAATGAGTTGGTCTCCATTTGTCGTCTTTTTGGAAACATATGGTGCAACACAATTGTAAAAGCTAATCCGTGACTGTGGATGGTCAAGATTATAAATGATCTCCTTACTTCTATTTTCTTTTCATCTCTTTTTTTCTTTTACTCTCTTCTATTTTCTATGTCTCAACTTTCTTTTTTTCACTCTCTATTTTTCTTTTTCACACTATATATCTCACATTTTTCTATTTTTCATTATCTAACTTTTTTCTTTTTCTTCTTTATTACAAAAAATTTAAAAAATAAGAAGCTGTACATAAAAGGTATTATGAAAATATGATTGTATACAATTGTACTAATAAAATAAAAAATATTAAAAAAAACAAAAGATGGTGGTAATGGTGAGGTGAGACTTCCACTGCTGAATCACTATCGCTGAATTAAAATATGTACTCATTCCAGATTATTTCACCCTCCTGCAGCCTGTACAGTAATATCAATTGGCTAATTGTGCTACGGATTCCTGCCCCTCCTATAGTTGTACAACTCCTGATCGAAGAGGAGGATTTACCAGGAGCTCTGCTGCGGTTATGTTGCATAGGTAGGTTCTGAGGTGCCATGTGATTATGTATCCTATATAAATCTTTGGAAGCGAACCAGATGGTCGACACCCTTTTACACACTTTTGCCAACGTTACTGATTTGAATGTTGCCAAATCAACCTCAAAGTTGCTGTTAAGCTAAAGTTGACTGACTAAAAGAAAGGAATAGAACAAAGAACATTATGGGCCCATGGCCCACAATGTCTGTGCCGAACATGATGCCAAGATAAACTAATCTCCTCTGCCTGCACATGATCCATACATCTCCATTCCCTGCATATCCAGGTGCCAATCGAAGGATATAGAAGAATGCCATGGAACTGGCAAAAAAACTCATAAATAACTCATTGTCGAGTTCAGCATCTTAAATTGTTTTACTCACTCCCCTAACCAGCAGGGAGCGAATCAAAGTACTGCATTTCAGTTGTTTAGTCTTGGCCTTGATGCTTCCTGCAGCACCAAGTGATAATTACAGTTCCATAACAGCCGCAGGACTCTCAATTTCACTGCCTACTAAGTTGGGCAGCAGTTTTGAGTGGCGCTAAATATCTAGGCTTTGGATTCATTCCAGAGGGTCCTCGAATGAAATTCAACTGCTGCAGCTCTACTTCGACACACATTGTTTGTAAAATCTTCACACTCTCCTCTGGTTATCTCCTCTTTACACTCTCAGTCCTGGTGCAGGATTCTGTGATCAGCCATGATCATATTGAATGGCGGTGCAGGCTCGAAGGGCCGAATGGCCTACTCCTGCACCTATTTTCTATGTATCTAGGGTCTCGACAAGAGACATAGATTATTCCCTTGCTTCCACAGTACTTAGAAGTACCCGCTGAGTTTCTCCAGTAATGTGTTTGTTGCAGTATAATAATGCTATTGTTTATGATTTCAGAAATTCTTCTCTCTCCACAGTCAAGTATGGACAGATTGCCTATTTAAAGAACATTGGCAGGAAATTCGACACTCGTGCCCTGATGTCCAAGGTAAAATAGGGAAAGGCTTATTATTGGAATTAGCTTTTATTTCAATGTATTACAGGAGTACAATTTACTGTGCCATTGTGTTGGTTACTGCACTAGAGCTATCACTTCACATTCACTTTGCCCCTCTTCGTTTAACCTCCTCACCATCTTTCAAATGAAAGAAAAACATTATGGACATTCCCCAAACAATAGGAGAGATTAGACAGCAGATGGTGTAATGTCAATGATAATGAAGGGATGTTGCTCATTTAGTGGAGATTACAGACTGAAATTTAGTGGAGATTTGTCTGAAAGTCTTTGCTTGTTTTGGTCATTGTTCAATTTCTTGATCACTTTTAACAGAAAGTTTCAACAACCAGCTTTTAATATTCATAAATTTGGAGACAAATGGATTAATTTAGCAATAATTTGTGAATCTTGTCCTCTCCATAATAAAGGTTGCATAGCACTAGTGTAAGGAAATTGCCTCTAAATTACCTACTTGTTATCTCATTGATAGCTTTGTAAAAGTTGTTTTACTCTCACTAAGTGGAAAAGTATATTATGTCTATTCTGTTGACCAAAAACCTTCCCTCAATGTTTTTGTCTTTTCCTGAAGTAAAATTTCACATTTTTCTACCAATAATTAATCATTTTTACAACTCTCCTAGTATATCCATATTTTTTTTTAAACACAACACTGCGATTTTGAAATTTTGGTTTACCCCTCGATAAATATGTTCGGTTTGTTTTTGCTTGGACCTTTAAATCCACTTCATGATTTTTTGTATATTTGTAAGTCCAAATTTATTTTTTCCCTTTAGATTCTTAGATAGCTAGCTTAGAATTTTGCCACATCAGAAAAACAAGTGTTGCAAAGTTGAAAATTGTATTAATGTGACATCATGTAATTTTACACACATTTTTTGGTGCATTATTTTAGTGAGTGATTTGTTAACCTAACATCCAGCTCAGCAAAATAATGGCAAAGCCCAAATTCATCTCCAGTGAGATTTTCAATGACGTTGGTCTAAATAACAACTGCCATTGATCACGGAGAAGAACCAGCTTTTATTAATCAAGCTGAAACTGAATATCGTTAAACAGCAAAACTATGTTCTTGTAGTCTGATTGTTGCATGCTGTAAGCATGTTAATAGAACAGTACAGCACAAGAACAGACCCTTTGGGCCACAATGTCTGTGTTGAACATGATGCCAAGACCATCTCTTGCTCACCTGTGTATTTAATCCATATCCCTACATTCCTTGCACATTCATGTGCCTATCAAAAAGCCTCTTAAATGCCACTATCGTATCTATCTCATCCCCAACCTTGGCAGCGCATTTTAGGCACTCAACACCCTCTGTGTAAAAAATAAAATAAAAATAGATCTATAAAGATTGTCCTCCACATCGCATTCGAACTTTGCAGCCCACACCTTAAAGCTATGCCCTCTAGTATTTGATATTTCCATTCTGCAGATTAAAAAGATTCTGACTGTATCTGATCTATGCCACTCATTTTATATACTTCTATCAGGTCTCGGTGAAACCTCTGACATTCGAGAGAAAACAATCTTAATTCTGACTAACCTCTCCCTGTAACTAATATCCCCTAACCCAGACAAACTTAACAATTCCAGACATTTGCAATCAAAAATATCTCATAGTGCCTCTGGATCTTACACTCCTAATCATGGTTGTCAAGAAGTTAGTCCTCACGACAACATAGGTTAGTATTTATTTCTGAAGAGGCGGAATTAAACTTTCAAAGTTACTGAGTTCTGATTCTGCTTCATATGTGGAAAGACGTATGACTTTACATGGAAGCATTGGAGAGAATACAAACATGATCAACAGGTGTGGTACCAAAATTGGGAATTACTGCTCATCTTTTGATCAATGGGAACAACAGGAACTTAACAAGATACTAGGGTTCTCCATTTCACCCACTACCCAACCCTTACAGACAACCATGGCTTATTCCAGACTGAACCATATGTCACTTTAACCACTTCTTTGCTGTGGAGAGCCAGAAGAGGGCTGAGGCCCTCTTTCAGGTTCCCAGTGTAGTAGTGGAGAGGGCAGCGACTCATGCTAAGTTCCTGACACAGCAGTGTCGTCACTGACATTTATAAACAATAAAGCAATGATGATCTATTTTAGCATAATTCCACTCCATTATTCCATTCCTGGAAACATCCCTGAGCAGTAAACAAGATGCTGCGTAGCATCAATCCTTTTACTTATAACCATATCAGCACGGAAACAGGCCATCTCGGCCCTTCGTCCGTGCCGAACCTTTTTTTTATTTATTATTTTTTTTTAAATATAGAAACTTAGAAATTAGGTGCAGGAGTAGGCCATTCGGCCCTTCGAGCCTGCACCGCCATTCAATATGATCATGGCTGATCATCCAACTCAGTATCCCGTACCTGCCTTCTCTCCATACCCTCTGATCCCTTTAGCCACAAGGGCCACATCTAACTCCCTCTTATATATAGCCAATGAACTGGCCTCGACTACCCTCTGTGGCAGAGAGTTCCAGAGATTCACCAATCTCTGTGTGAAAAAAGTTCTTCTCATGTCGGTTTTAAAGGATTTTCCCCTTATCCTTAAGCTGTGACCCCTTGTCCTGGACCTCCCCAACATCGGGAGCAATCTTCCTGCATCTAGCCTGTCCAACCCTTAAGAATTTTGTAAGTTTCTATAAGATCCCCTCTCAATCTCCTAAATTCTAGAGAGTATAAACCAAGTCTATCCAGTATTTCTTCATAAGACAGTCCTGACATCCCAGGAATCAGTCTGGTGAACCTTCTCTGCACTCCCTCTATGGCAATAATGTCCTTCCTCAGATTTGGAGACCAAAACTGTAAGCAATACTCCAGGTGTGGTCTCACCAAGACCCTGTACAACTGCAGTAGAACCTCCCTGCTCCTATACTCAAATCCTTTTGCTATGAAAGCTAACATACCATTCGCTTTCTTCACTGCCTGCTGCACCTGCATGCCTACTTTCAATGACTGGTGTACCATGACACCCAGGTCTCGCATCTCACCTTTTCCTAGTCGGCCACCATTTAGATAATAGTCTGCTTTCCTGTTTTTGCCACCAAAATGGATAACCTCACATTTATCCACATTATACTCCATCTGCCAAACATTTGCCCACTCACCCAGCCTATCCAAGTCACCTTGCAGTCTCCTAGCATCCTCCTCACAGCTAACACTGCCCCCCAGCTTAGTGTCATCCGCAAACTTGGAGATATTGCCTTCAATTCCCTCATCCAGATTAATATATATTGTAAATAGCTGGGGTCCCAGCACGGAGCCTTGTGGTACCCCACTAGTCACTGCCTGCCATTGTGAAAAGGACCCGTTTACTCCTACTCTTTGCTTCCTGTTTGCCAGCCAGTTCTCTATCCACATCAATACTGAACCCCCAATGCCATGTGCTTTAAGTTTGTATACTAATCTCTTATGTGGGACCTTGTCGAAAGCCTTCTGGAAGTCCAGATACACCACATCCACTGGTTCTCCCCTATCCACGCTACTAGTTACATCCTCGAAAAATTCTATAAGATTCGTCAGACATGATTTACCTTTCGTAAATCCATGCTGACTTTGTCCAATGATTTCACCACTTTCCAAATGTGCTGCTATCCCATCTTTAATAACTGACTCTAGCAGTTTCCCCACTACCGATGTTAGACTAACTGGTCTGTAATTCCCCGTTTTCTCTCTCCCTCCCTTCTTAAAAAGTGGGGTTACGTTTGCTACCCGCCAATCCTCAGGAACTACTCCAGAATCTAAAGAGTTTTGAAAGATTATTACTAATGCATCCACTATTTCTGGAGCTACTTCCTTAAGTAGTCTGGGATGCAGCCTATCTGGCCCTGGGGATTTATCGGCCTTTAATCCATTCAATTTACCCAACACCACTACCCGACTAACCTGGATTTCACTCAATTCCTCCAACTCCTTTGACCCGCGGTCCCCTGCTATTTCCGGCAGATTATTTATGTCTTCCTTAGTGAAGAAGGAAGCAAAGTAGTTATTCAATTGGTCCGCCATATCCTTGTTCCCCATGATCAACTCACCTGTTTCTGACTGCAAGGGACCTACATTTGTTTTAACTAATCTTTCTTTTCACATATCTATAAAAACTTTTGCAGTCAGTTTTTACGTTCCCTGCCAGTTTTCTTTCATAATCTATTTTTCCTTTCCTAATTAAGCCCTTTGTCCTCCTCTGCTGGTCTCTGAATTTCTCCCAGTCCTCCGGTATGCTGCTTTTTCTGGCTAATTTGTACGCATCATCCTTCGCTTTGATACCATCCCTGATTTCCCTTGTTATCCACGGATGCACTACCTTCCCTGATTTATTCTTTTGCCAAACTGGGATGAACAATTTTTGTAGTTCATCCATGCAGTCTTTAAATGTCTTCCATTGCATATCCACCGTCAACCCTTTTAGAATTAATTGCCAGTCACGTCTCATACCCTCAAAGTTACCTTTCTTTAAGTTCAGAACCATTGTTTCTGAATTAACAATGTCACTCTCCATCCTAATGAAGAACTCAACCATATTATGGTCACTCTTGCCCAAGGGGGCACGTACAACAAGACTGCTAACTAACCCTGCCTCATTACTCAATACCCAGTCTAAAATAGCCTGCTCTCTCGGTTCCTCTACATGTTGATTTAGATAACTATCCCGCATACATTCCAAGAAATCCTCTTCCTCAGCACCCCTGCCAATTTGATTCACCCAATCTATATGTAGATTGAAGTCACCCATTATAACTGTTTTGCCTTTGTCGCACGCATTTCTAATTTCCTGTTTGATACCATCTCCAACTTCACTACTACTGTTAGGTTGCCTGTACACAACACCCACCAGCGTTTTCTGCCCCTTAGTGTTTCGCAGCTCCACCCATACCGATTCCACATCCTCGAAACTAATGTCCTTCCTTTCCATTGCGTTAATCTCCTCTCTAATCAGCAACGCTACCCCACCTCCTTTTCCTTTCTCTCTATCCCTCCTGAATATTGAATATCCCTGGATGTTCAGCTCCCAGCCTTGGTCACCCTGGAGCCATGTCTCCGTGATCCCAACTATATCATAGTCATTAATAGCTATCTGCACATTCAACTCATCCACCTTATTACGAATGCTCCTTGCATTGAGACACAAAGCCTTCAGGCTTGTTTTTACAACACTCTTACCCCTTATACAATTATGTTGAAAAGTGGCCCTTTTTGATTTTTGCCCTGGTTTTGTCTGCCTGCCACTTTTACTTTTCACCTTGCTACCTATTTCTTCTACCCTAATTTTACACCCCTCTGTCTCTACGCTCACACATTTAAGAAACCCTTTCCCTTTAACTCCATCCTCCACTATCCCATTCGACACCCCACCCCCCTTATTCAGTTTAAAACCACCCGTGTAGCAGTGGCAAACCTGCCTGCCAGAATGCTGGTCCCACACCTGTTAAGATGCAATCCGTCCCTTTTGTACAGTTCCCCCTTACCCCAAAACAGATCCCAGTGATCTAAGAATCTAAATCCCTGCCCCGTGCACCAGTTCCTCAGCCACATGTTCAGGTCCCGTATCTCCCTGTTCCTGCTCTCGCCAGCACGAGGAACTGGAAGCAAACCGGAGATAACAACCCTGGAGGTCCTGCTTTTCAGCATTTTTCCGAGCTCTCTAAAGTCACGCTGCAGAATATTCATCCCCTTCTTTCCGACATCGTTTGTGCCGACATGCACTACTACTTCCGGATGTTCACCTTCGCTCTTGAGGATTTTCTGCACTCTGTCCGTGACATCCTGGATCCTGGCACCAGGAAGGCAGCACACCATCCTCGCATCCCGTCTGTTGCCGCAGAAACCCCTGTCCGTACCTCTCACAATGGAGTCTCCCACTACAATGGCGTTGCCTGCCTTAGGCCTTTTTGGTTTTGGCTCAACAGCCCCATTCGCATCGCAAGCCAGTCCGCCGCTCAGTGTAAACACGTCTTCTGTCCCAACAGCTTCTAAGCGGGTGAACCTGTTCACAAGAGGTACAACACCCGGGGACGTTGGCATTCCATGCTTCCCTCCCTTTCTCACCGTCTCCCACCTTCTCTCTTCCAGTACCTTAGGTGTAACAATCGTACTGTAGGACTTGTCGAGGAACGACTCCGTTTCTCGGACGAACCGGAGGTCATCCACTTGCTTCTCCAGTTCCCCAACACGGCCGTTCAGGAGCTCTACCTGGATGCACTTCTCGCATTTGTAGCAGCCAGAGGCACCAGCGGTGTCCTTGACCTCCCACATACTGCAAGCATCGCACTGAATCAGCTTGCCTGACATCTCCTTCTTTCGTCTCTACCTCTCAAGCGAATTGCGTGGTATAAATAAGTACTTCCCCCATGTCCCATAAATAAGTACTTCCACCTAGTACTTCCCCCTAATATAAATAAATACTTCCCCCTAGTCCCATCTACCTGCACTCAGACCATAACCCTCCATTCCTTTCCCATCCATATACCCATTTAATCTATTTTTAAAGGATAACATCGAACCTGCCTCCACCACTTCCACTGGAAGCTCATTCCACACAGCTACCACTCTCTGAGTAAAGAAGTTACCCCTAATGTCCCCCCTAAACTTCTGTCCCTTAATTCTCAAGTCATGTCCCCTTGTTTGAATCTTCCCTACTCTCAATGGGAAAAGCTTATCCACGTCCACTCTGTCTAACCCGCTCATAATTTTAAAGACCTCTATCAAGACCCCTCTTAACCTTCTGCGCTCCAAAGAATAAAGACCTAACTTGTTCAACCTTTCTCTGTAACTTAGTTGCTGAAACCCAGGCAACATTCTAGTAAATCTCCTCTGTACTCTCTCTATTTTGTTGACATCCTTCCTATAATTAGGCGACCAAAATTGTACTCCATACTCCAGAATTGGCCTCACCAATGCCTTGTACAATTTTAACATTATATCCCAACTTCTATATTCAATGATTTATAAAGGCCAGCACACCAAAAGCTTTCTTTACCACCCTATCTACATGAGATTCCACCTTCAGGGAACTATGCACAGTTATTCCTAGATCCCTCTGTTCAACTGCATTCCTCAATTCGCTACCATTTACCATGTAGGTCCTATTTTGATTTGTCCTGCCGAGATGTAGCACCTCACATTTGTCAGCATTAAACTCCATCTGCCATCTTTCAGCCCACTCTTCCAAATGGCCTAAATCTCTCTGTAGACTTTGAAAATCTACTTCATTAGCCACAACACCACCTATCTTAGTATCATCTGCATACTTACTAATCCAATTTTCCACACCATCATCCAGATCATTGATGTACATGACAAACAACAGTGGACCCAACGCAGACTCCTGAGGCACCCCACTAGTCACCGGCCTCCAACCTGACAAACAGCCATCCACCATTACTCTCTGGCATCTCCCATTCAGCCACTGTTAAATCCATCTTGCTACTCCACCATTAATACCCAACAATTGAATCTTCTTAACCAACCTTCCATGAGGAACCTTGTCAAAGGCCTTACTGAAGTCCATATAGACAACATCCACTGCTTTACCCTCATCAATTTGCCTAGTGACCTCTTCGAAAAATTCAAGAAGATTAGTCAAGCATGACCTTCCAGGCACAAATCCATGTTGACTGTTCCTAATCAGACCCTGCTTATCCAGATGCTTATATATATTATCTTTAAGTATCCTTTCCATTAATTTGCCCACCACTGACGTCAAACGAACAGGTCTATAATTGCTAGGTTTACTCTGCGAACCCTTTTTAAACAACGGAACAACATGCGCAGTACGCCAATCCTCCGGCACTATTCCCGTTTCTAATGACATTTGAAATATTTCTGTCATAGCCCCTGCTATCTCTACACTAACGTCCCTCAATGTCCTAGGGAATATCCTGTCAGGACCTGGAGACTTATCCGTTTTCATATTTTTCAAAAGTGACCGCACCTCCTCTTCTTTGAAACTCACAGTTTCCATTGCTACTCTGCTTGTTTCCCTTACCTCACATAATTCCATATCCTCCTTGGTGAATACCGAAGAAAAGAAATTGTTCAATATCTCCCCCATCTCTTTTGGCTCTGCAGATAGCTGTCCACTCTGACTCAAATGGACCAATTTTATTCCTTGTTATCCTTTTGCTATTAATATAGCTGTAGAAACCCTTTGGATTTACTTTCACCTTACTTGCCAAAGCAACCTCATATCCTTTAGCTTTTCTAATTTCTTTCTTAATATTCTTTTTACATTCTTTATACTCCTCAAGCACCTCATTTACTCCATGCTGCCTATAATTATTGTAGATCTCTCTCTTTTTCCGAACCAAGTGTCCAATTTCCCTTGAAAACCATGGCTCTTTCCTTTTTTTTTACTATTTCCTTTCAACTGAACAGGACATAAAGATTCTGTACTCTTAAAATTTCACCCTTAAATGCCCTCCATTTTTCTTCTACATCCTTCCCATAAAACAACATGTCCCAATTCACTCTTTTTAAATCCTTTCGCATCTCCTCAAAGTTAGCCTTTCTCCAATCAAAAATCTCAACCCTTGGTCCAGTTCTGACCCTCCCCATAATTATATTGAAACTAATGGTATTGTGATCACTGGACCCGAAGTGCTCCCCGACGCATACCTCCGCCACCTGCCCTGTCTCATTTCCTAACAGGAGGTCCAGCACTGCCCCTTCTCTAGTAGGTACCTCTATGTATTGCTGCAAAAAACTATCTTGCACACATTTTACAAACTCCAAACCATCCAGCCCTTTTACAGAGTGTGTTTCCCAGTCTGTGTGGAAAATTGAAATCTCCCACAATCACTACCTTGTGCTTACTACTAATATCTGCTATATCTCCTTACATATTTGCTCTTCCAATTCTCGCTCCCCATTTGGCGGTCTATAATACACCCCTATAAGTGTTGCTACACCTTTCCCATTTCTCAGTTCCACCCAAATAGCCTCCCTAGACGAGTCCTCTAATCTATCCTGCCAAAGCACTGCTGTAATATCTTCCTTGACAAGCAATGCAACACCCCCACCTCTTGCCCCTCCAATTCTATCACCCCTGAAGCAACGAAATCCTGGAATATTTATTTGCCAATCACAGCCCTCCTGCAACCATGTTTCACTGATCGCCACAACATCATACATCCAGGTGTCAATCCAGGCTCTAAGCTCATCCACCTTTCTTACAATGCTCCTAGCATTGAAATATACACATTTAAGAAACCCACCACCACTTATTCTCTGTTTATTATCTTTTTCTTCTTTCTCCCCTACATTTTGGGTCCGAGTGCTTCCCTTCTCTGCCTCCTGCCTCCCACATTTTCCACTAGCTTTCTCTATTTGAGTCCCTCCCCCCAACCGTTCTAGTTTAAAGTATCCCCAGTAGCCTTTGCAAATCTCCCCGCCAGGATATTGGTCCCCCTCGGGTTCAGGTGCAACCCGTCCTTTCTGTACAGGTCACACCTTCCCCAAAACAGGTCCCAATGATCCAGAAGTTTGAATCCCTGCCCGCTGCACCAGTTCCTCAGCCACGCATTTATCCTCCACCTCATTCCATTCCTACTCTCAACGTCGCGTGGCACAGGTAGTAATCCTGAGATTGTTACCTTTGTGGTCCTTCTCCTTAACTCTCCTCCCAACTCCCTAAATTCTCCTTTCAAGACCTCTTCTCTTTTTCTACCTATGTCATTGGTACCTATATGTACCACAACCTCAGGCTCTTCTCCCTCCGATTTCAGGATATCTTGGACGCGTTCAGACACATCCCTGACCCTGGCACCAGGGAGGCAAACTACCATCCGGGTCTCCTGACTGCGTCCACAGAATCGCCTATCCGACCCCCTAACCATAGAGTCCCCTATTACTATTGCCCACCTCTTCTTTTCCCTACCCTTCTGAGCAATACGGCCGGTCTCTGTGCCGGAGGCACGGCCGCTGTTGCTACCCCCAGGAAGGCTGTCCCCCCCCAACAGTACTCAAACAGGAGTACTTATTTTCAAGGTGTACAGGATATTGTGGGCCAGATGGATTCTTGGGGTGGCAGCTCAGTCCCTCACGCCTGATGTGCTGGCAGCTCACTCACGGCTGGTGGGCTAGCAGTTGACTCACGGCTATTCCTTGAAATTCCATTTCAAGCAGAGTGCAAGGCCACCAAATTCAAATCCAGTTTCTTACCTCTTCGAGCAGGATGCAAGGCCACAAAATTCAAGTGCAGTTTCATACCACTTCAAGCAGGGTGCAAGGCCACCGAATTCAAGTGCAGTTTCCAACCACTTCAAGCAGGGTGCAAGGCCACCAAATTCAAGTGCAGTTTCATACAATTTCAAGGAGGGTGCAAGGCCACCAAATTCAAATGCAGTTTCATACCATTTCATGCAGGGTGCAACGACACCACATTCAATGCAGTTTCATACCATTTCATGCAGGGTGCAACGACACCACATTCAAATGCAGTTTCATACCATTTCATGCAGGGTGTAAGGCCACCACATTCAAATGCAGTTTCAGGGTACTCACTAGTCCCTGCCTCTGCCCCTTGCCCTTCTTAACCGTGACCCACTTGTCTACCTCCTTGTGGTCTTGGGTCCTTTCACTTTGTTTGATTTTGTGTGTCACTTTAATGAAGGCCTTCGAAACATCTCTGGTTCTGATGTATGTTTTGCAGGTTCAGAGTTGTGTAGACGAGACGGCCATTTCACCAAACATTTTCGCTTGTTTCGCCAAGGCCTGCATCTGTTTTTTGTGTCCCCCTGTTCTCCCTTTTCTTCCCCCCCCAGATGCACTCTCATTTCTCTCACCATCCCCCTCTTCTTTAACCCTCTCCATCCTAACTATACAGAAACATAGAAAATAGGTGCATGAGTAGGCCATTCAGCCCTTGTAGCCAGAACCACCATTCAATATTATCATGGCTGATCATCCAGAATCGTAACCTTGTTTCTGCTTTCTCCCGGTATCCCTTGATTCCATTAGTCTTAAGTGCTATATCTAACTCTCTCTTGAATACATCCAGTGATTTGCCCTACACTGCCACCTGTGGCATAGAATTCCACAAATTCACAACTCTCTGGGTGAAAAGGTTTTTCCTCATCTCAGTCCTAAATGGCCTACCCCTTATTCTCCCCCAACATGGGAAACATTTTCCCTGCATCTAGCCTGTCCAATCACTTAAACATGTTATGTTTCTATAAGATCCCATCTTATGCTTCGAAATTCCAGTGAATACTAGACTAAGTGGGACCCATGTTCACACGGGAGGGCTGGTCCCCCGACGCAATATTCCACCTCTCCACCAATTCCAATATTGATGGCCAGTGGGGGGGGGGGGGGCTTTCTGGAGCGCTGGTATGGGTGTTGTTGGCTGCAGGGACTACTGGTCTCCAGAGGGCTAGTATGGATATTGTGGGCCAGATGGATTCTTGGGGTGGCAGCTCAGTCCCTCACGCCTGATGTGCTGGCAGCTCACTCACGGCTGGTGGGCTAGCAGTTGACTCACGGCTATTCCTTGAAATTCCATTTCAAGCAGAGTGCAAGGCCACCAAATTCAAATCCAGTTTCTTACCTCTTCGAGCAGGGTGCAAGGCCACAAAATTCAAGTGCAGTATCATACCACTTCAAGCAGGGTGCAAGGCCACCAAATTCAGGTTCAGTTTCCTACCACTTCAAGCAGGGTGCAAGGCCACCAAATTCAAGTGCAGTTTCCAACCACTTCAAGCAGGGTGCAAGGCCACCAAATTCAAGTGCAGTTTCATACAATTTCAAGGAGGGTGCAAGGCCACCAAATTCAAATGCAGTTTCATACCATTTCATGCAGGGTGCAACAACACCACATTCAAATGCAGTTTCATACCATTTCATGCAGGGTGCAACGACACCACATTCAAATGCAGTTTCATACCATTTCATGCAGGGTGCAAGGCCACCACATTCAAATGCAGTTTCATACTATTTCAAGCAGGGTGAAACCACCATAAAACCACACAAAACACCACACTCACGGTTCAGTAGACATTCAGTGTGTTCAGTTTATTCACAGCTCAGACAGAGTCGTGACCTCTCCCTCCACCATCATGCAGAGACTGAGCCACACCCATTTTATAACCCCTCCCCCTCCCACTGGAAAAGGTGTGGCCTTCATGGCATGATTAACAGGAGAGAGATTCTCAACATTTTTTAAACACTAATAACACTTTTATTTTTCATTGATCGGAAGAATCCTCTGTACCTGATGAGCTGAGGGGAACTGGGTAAGATGGCCAAAAATCACAGCTGTAAGTGGTAGCGTTTGATCTAAAATCAATATAGTGCAAACAGGAAGTTGTCAAGTTTAGACAAACAACCATTTGCAGGCAGTGCCTTTTCACTTCAACCCAACCCCCCCCAAACAACCATTTGCAGGCAGTGCCTTTTCACTTCAACCCAAACTCCCCGAACAACCATTTGCAGACAGTGCCTTTTCACTTCAACCCAAACCCCCCCAAACAACCATTTGCAGGCAGTGCCTTTTCACTTCAACCCAAACCCCCCAAACAACCATTTGCATGCAGTGCCTTTTTACTTCAACCCAAACAACCATTTACAGGCAGTGCCTTTTCACTTCAACCCAAACCCCCCAAACAACCATTTGCAGGCAGTGCCTTTTTACTTCAAACCAACCATATTTTCATTTTCAAACCACATTAAGGGCACTCACAGTTGAGTAGACATGTGTTCAGTGTTATTCAGAGCTCAGAGAGACGTGACCCTCTGGCTTCCTCCATCTTGCAGAGACTGAGTGAGGCACACCACTTCCTGGTTTTATAGTCCCTCCCACTCCCTCCAGCAGGGGCAGCAGAGAGAATGGCAAATGTTTTAAAAACATTAATATCTCTCTGATTTTTCATCGATGGGAAAAATCCTCTGGTCCTGGAAGGCGGAGGGGGGGCTCTGAGCGAGGTGGCCAAACATGACGGCCGTAGGTGGCGGCGTTCTCTCGGAAATCACAGCACAGCGAGCCAAAAGCGGTCAAGATCAGACTTTTAGTAATATAGATAAGCCCAGTCTAAATTCCAGTGAATATAAGCCCAGTCTAAATTCCAGTGAATGTAAGCCCATTATCTCCCTCCTTCTGCATTGTATTTCACTCCTTTTCTCTCATTATCTGACAGCCTTGTCTCTTTTTTTTCGATTGTTTATCCGCTCATCCGCCAATAAAACCTCCTCGCCTGTATCCACCTATAACTTGCAAGGCTTTGTCTCCTCCCACTTCTTTTTCAGCTTTCTCGCCTTCCCTGTTACAACCACACACAAAAAATCACCTATTCATTCCCTTCAGTGATGTAGCCTGACTTGCTGAGTTATACCAGCACTGTATCAGGGCTTTTTTTCTCTGTTGCCAACCGGGCAACCTAGGCAGCTTTTTCAGTTGCCAAATGACAGTTTACGTGGTCATTTAAGACGGCTTGCATGGCGTGTGCGGTAATGTGCTCGGATGAAGTCCGCCGTTACCAGTCGGAATTATGTTCAATGAAGCATTCACATATTATTTCAAATAAAGTCACAAACTAAACATATTCACCAATCAAGACATGATATATACCACGATGGCATGCAGCAAAATTATAATACATTATCTCAACTCTTTTTACACGTTGCAATGAATGCAATTTCTATTATTTCTTTCCACTTCCAAACAAATGTGGTTGGATTATTCAGCGTATGATCAACCTGTGTCAATAAACCCTGGACCGTGGTAACATATATGCTTAACCATCCACACTACAGATTGTTTTCTGTGAAGGACCGAAAATTATCATGACATGGCCATAGCATGGGTCGTTATTGGTATATAAACTCTCTTGCTTCCCACATAATTTATCCACAACAAAATATACAGGTTGCAAGGAAATTTCTAAAGGCATTTTATGATAATAGCTGTTAAAACCGACGATACCCATCTGACATGTTAAACATTACACTAACTGACAAGAACTGTCTGTGGAATTTTCTGCCTCAGAGGGCGGTGGAGGCCGGTTCTCTGGATACTTTCAAGAGAGAGCTAGATAGGGCTCTTAAAGATAGCATAGTCAGGGGATATGGGGAGAAGGCAGGAACGGGGAACTGATCGGGGATGATCAGCGATGATCACATTGAATGGCGGTGCTGCCTCGAAGGGCCGAATGGCCTATTCCTGCACCTATTGTCTATTGTCTATAAGAGATGGCCAAATGACATAACTGCAGCAAATGTTCTTTTGGCAATATGTTTAAAGGTGTCAAAAAGCCACATTACCTGACATTCAGATTAGAACATGGCCGCCGCACCGCACCCTACTCACCCCGTCGCCTCACCGGGCTGGTCGAACCGCGCCGCCCCACCGACCATCCGCCCACCGGGACCTCCCACGCTTCGCCCATAGACCCCGACTCTACTGCCCACGGACCCCGACCATCGGGTCCGCCGACCCTCGCCACTGCAACGCCCTCCAGCCCCGCCGACCCCGACCCCGACTACCACCCGCGGATTCCCACTATCGGGTCCACCGGCCCACGCCACCACACCGCCCTCTAGCCCCGCCGACCCCGACCCCGAATCTACCACCCACGGACTCCCACTATCGGGTCCGCCGGCCCACGCCACCACACCGCCCTCTAGCCCCACCGACCCCAACTCCACTGCCCGAGGACTCCTACCGTCGGGTCCGCCGACCCTCGCCATTGCACCTCCCTCCAGCAGCCCGCAACCGTCGCCTCACCTGCAGACTGGTCTCTGTACTGGGCCTGAAGCCTCCACGCTGCTCACTCCCACTCTCCTGGGTTTGACTCCACTGGGTCCTAGCGCTAGTCTGCCTAGCCCTGGTTACCTCAGTGTTAGTTCCATTGATTCTTCCCCATCCTTCTCCAACAATGGGGCCCCTTCTCTTCCCCACCCACACTACAGCCCTCTCACCCCCCACCCCCCCAACCCCCTGCCCACCTACCACCCCCCCACCACACGTCACCTCGTCCCCATTCCACCCACCTGCCTTCCTCCGGCCCCAACCCCCATCCCTGTCGGGTGTTCACCATCCCCCCCGACCTCCCCCTCTCCGACATCGAACGGTCTGTCCTCAGCAGAGGTCTTACCTTTGTCCCCCTCCGTCCCCACCTCAATGAGTTCCGCGCCCTCCATGACTTGGAACGCTTCTACCGTCGCCTCCGCCTCACAGCTCACTTCCATGGGAAGGTGTCCTCGCCCCCCACTGATGACCCCTTTTCCCGTCTCCAACGCACCCCCTCCACGTGGAACCCCCCTCGTAGCCTTCCGGCTTTAGAACTCTTCATCAAAAACTGCCGCCGTGACATCAGCCGCCTCAACTTCTCCACTCCCCTGTCTCACTCCAATCTCTCCCCCCCTGAACGCACTGCCATCGACTCACTCCGCAACAACCTAGATTGGGTTATCAAACCCGCCGACAAGGGAGGTGCCGTGGTAGTCTGGCGCGTCGACCTCTACAAAGCTGAGGCCACGCGCCAACTCTCGGACACCTCCTCCTACTTACCCCTGGACCATGACCCCACTGACGAGCACCAGGCCACCATCTCCAGCACCATCACCGACTTCATCCACTCCCACGCCCTGCCCGACCGAGCCTCCAACCTCATCGTTCCCCAGCCCCGCACAGCCCGCTTTTACCTTCTCCCCAAAATCCACAAACCTGACTGTCCCGGTAGACCCATTGTCTCTGCCTGTTCGTGCCCCACCGAACTCATCTCCACCTACCTCGACTCCATCCTATCCCCCTTGGTTAAATCCCTCCCAACCTATGTTCAAGACACCTCAGACACTCTCCGTCGTCTCTGCGCATTCCACTCTCTAGGCCCTCACCCCCTCACCTTCACCATGGACGTCCAGTCATTGTACACCTCCATCCCCCACCAGGATGGTCTCGAAGCCCTCCATTTTTTCCTCGACCGTAGAAGCAACCTATACCCGGCCACTGACACCCTCCTCCGCCTAGCGGAGCTGGTCCTTACCCTCAATAACTTCTCATTTGACTCCTCCCATTTCCTCCAAATACAAGGCGTAGCTATGGGCACACGCATGGGCCCCAGCTACGCCTGCCTCTTTGTGGGGTACGTAGAACAATCCTTGTTCAATGCGTACCAGGGCCCCATCCCCGACCTCTACCTCCGCTACATCGATGACTGTTTTGGTGCCACATCCTGCACCCACACACAACTGACTGACTTCATCCGCTTCACCACCAACTTCCATCCGGCACTCAAATACACCTGGACCATTTCCGACACTTCCCTATCATTCCTTGACCTCACTATCTCCATCGCAGGTGATAGACTTCTTACCGACATCCACTACAAACCTACCGACTCCCATGGCTATCTGGACTACACTTCTTCCCACCCTGCTTCCTGTAAGGACTCCATCCCCCACTCCCAATTCCTCCGTCTACGCCGCATCTGCTCCCAGGATGAGGCGTTCCACACCAGGGCATCCGAAATGTCCTAATTTTTCAGGGAACGGGGTTCCCCTCCTCCACCATAGATGAGGCTCGCACCAGGGTCTCTGCCATACCCCGCAACACTGCTCTCTCTCCCCATCCCCCCACTCACAGCAAGGGCAGAGTCCCCCTAGTCCTCACCTTTCACCCCACCAGCCGTCACATACAACAAGTGATCCTCCGCCAGTTTCGCCACCTCCAACGTGACCCCACCACTCGCCACATCTTCCCATCTCCCCCCATGGCTGCCTTCCACAAAGAACGCTCCCTCCATAACTCCCTTGTCAATTCTTCCCTTCCCTCCCGTATCACCCCCTCCCCGGGTACTTTCCTTGCAACCGCAAGAGATGCAACACTTGTCCCTTCACCTCCCCCCTCGACTCCATTCAAGGACTTAAGCAGTCGTTCCAGGTGCGACAGAGGTTCACCTGCATCTCCTCCAACCTCATCTATTGCATCCGCTGCTCTAGATGCCAGCTGATCTACATCGGTGAGACCAAGCGAAGGCTTGGCGATCGTTTCGCCGAACACCTCCGGTCGGTCCGCAATAACCAACCTGACCTCCCGGTGGCTCAGCACTTCAACTCCCCCTCCCATTCCGTATCTGACCTCTCTGTCCTGGGTCTCCTCCATGGCCACAGCTAGCAACACCGGAAATTGGATGAAATGCACCTGATATTCCGCTTGGGCAGTCTACATCCTGGGGGCTTGAACATTGAATTCTCCCAATTCTGTTAGCCCTTGCTGTCCCCTCCCCTTCATCAGCCCTCTGGTTGTCTCCTCCCCTCCCCCAGCCCTCGGGCTCCTCCTCCGCCTTTTATCCTTTCTTCTCCCCACTCCCTATCAGTCTGAAGAAGGGTTTTGGCCCGAAACGTTGCCTGTTTCCTTCGCTCCATAGATGCTGTTGCACCCGCTGAGTTTCTCCAGCATTTTTGTGTACATTCAGATTAGATGTATGTGTTGTGAACAGCAATGAAGATACCAAGTTTGTGCGCACCAGATTAAAAAAAAATTGGTGATAAACGCTGTTTCCATCATTCCCACTTCAGAATTAATGTTAAAATTTCAAATGAAATATCTCCTGACCAAATTTGTGATGTATATGACCGACCATAGAAGTAAAACCTGGACAAATCGAACGTATAGTTGTGAATGTTGCTCATTAAATAACTACAGTACTGATACTCCATATTAGGAGCATTGATTTGCCGTTAAAATGAATTCTGTAATAACGTGTCAACAGTAGCAGTCACAATTGAACACTGCAGTTTTAATGTTTCACATGTTCACAATTTAATTAATCCATCTTTATGGATTAAAACAAATAATAACATTGGAAATTAAAACACATTTGATTACATTCCGTTATCAAACATAGTCAATGTTCGCTCTGAAGACGTTTCCAGTGCAGTAGGGTCAGGAAGCCAGTACGTTGCAACTGGACCGTACTGGATCAGTACGGGATGGATGGGGAGGATCAGTACAGGATGAATGGTTGGGGGGGGGGGGGGGGTCAGAACAGTGAGGATCGGAGAGGTCTGTGCAGGATGAATGGGGGCCACAACAGGATGAAAGGGCAGTTAAGTGCAGGATGAATGGGAGGATCAGTACAGGATGAATGGGGGGAGGGGGATTAGTGCAGGGTGAATGGGGGGATCAATACAGGATTAATTGGGGGGGGGGGGTCAGTACAGTGTGGATCAGGGGATCTGTGCAGGATGAATGGGTGGGGACCACTACAGTATGGATACATAGATACATAGAAAATAGGTGCACGAGTAGGCCATTCGGCCCTTCGAGCCTGCACCGCCATTCAATATGATCATGGCTGATCATCCAACTCAGTATCCCGTACCTGCCTTCTATCCATACCCCCTGATCCCTTTAGCCAAAAGGGCCACATCTAACTCCCTCTTAAATATAGCCAATGAACTGGCCTCAACTACCCTCTGTGGCAGAGAGTTCCAGAGATTCACCACTCTCTGTGTGAAAAAGTTTTTCCTCATCTCGGTCTTAAAGGATTTCCCCCTTATCCTTAAGCTGTGACCCCTTGTCCTGGACTTCCCCAACATCGGGAACAATCTTCCTGCATCTAGCCTGTCCAACCCCATAAGAATTTTGTACGTTTCTATAAGATCCCCTCTCAATCTCCTAAATTCTAGCGAGTATAAGCCAAGGCTATCCAGTCTTTCTTCATGTGAAAGTCCTGACATCCCAGGAATCAGTCTGGTGAACCTTCTCTGCACTCCCTCTATGGCTATAATGTCCTTCCTCAGATTTGGAGACCAAAACTGTACGCAATACTCCAGGTGTGGTCTCACCAAGACCCTGTACAACTGCAGTAGAACCTCCCTGCTCCTATATTCAAATCCTTTTGCTATGAAAGCTAACATACCATTCGCTTTCTTCACTGCCTGCTGCACCTGCATGCCTACTTTCAATGACTGGTGTACCATGACACCCAGGTCTCGCTGCATCTCCCCATTTCCTTGTCGGCCACCATTTAGATAATAGTCTGCTTTCCTGTTTTTGCCACCAAAGTGGATAACCTCACATTTATCCACATTATACTGCATCTGCCAAACATTTGCCCACTCACCCAGCCTATCCAAGTCACCTTGCAGTCTCCTAGCATCCTCCTCACAGCTAACACTGCCCCCCAGCTTAGTGTCATCCGCAAACTTGGAGATGTTGCCTTCAATTCCCTCATCCAGTTCATTAATATAAATTGTAAATAGCTGGGGTCCCAGCACTGAGCCTTGCGGTACCCCACTAGTCACTGCCTGCCATTGTGAAAAGGACCCGTTTACTCCTACTCTTTGCTTCCTGTTTGCCAGCCAGTTCTCTATCCACATCAATACTGAAC
>JAXLNO010004962.1:7500-22500 GCA_038087875.1 Malacoraja senta
CTCTCCCTATCTCTTTCCCTCTCTCTCTATATCTCCCTCTCTCCCTCTCTCTTTCTCCTCCTCTCTCAACCCCATTATCGCTCTCCCCTCTATCTACCCCTCTCTCTCTCTACTCCCCCCTCTCTCTCTCTACCCCCCGTCTCTCTCTCTCTCTCTCCCCATCTCTGTACATCCCCTGTCTCTCTCCCTCTCTCTCTCCCTCTCTCTCCACCTCTCTCACTCTCCCCTCTCTCTCAATCTGCCCCCTCTCTCTATCCCCCCTCTACCCCCCTCTTTCTCCCCCTGTCTATCCCTCTCTCTCTGCCCCCTCCCACCCCCTCTCTCTATCTCCCCCTCACCCCCTCTCTCTCTCCCATCTCTCTCTCCCTCCCCCTCTCCCCCCCCCTCTCTCTCTCCCCCTCTCCCTCTCTCTCTCTGTGAAACAGGGTAAACCTGTGTTTGAAGTTTGCACCAGGTACAGCACTAACAAATAAACTGATTTAAACGGTGACCTGACAACAGTTTGTACAAACAAATATGATCAAATAGAACAAGTTGTCCTACAACTTTAGGCTGTGTACACCATACACAAGAAGAAGTCACCTTGAAAGATCATCCCTCATCCCCCTGTGCCCCAAGGAATAAAGCACTAGGCTGCTGAATCTGTCCCTCTAGATCAGGCCCTCCATTCTTGCCAACATCCTCGTGAATCTTCTCTACGGCATTTCCACCTTGACACCATTTTACCGATACCAATGTGTCCAAAACTGAACACAACACTGTAAATGTGGTCTCACCAACGTTTTGTACATGTGCAACATGACCTCCAAACCTCTAGACTCAATGTTCTGTCTGATGAAGGCCAATGTGACAAAAGCCTTTTAAACCACCCTATCTCCATGTGATGTTACTTTAAACACACTGTGTACCTGTCCTCATAGATCCCTCTGCTCTATATTTTATTCACCTTTCTGTCTTGGTTGCAGCTCATCGGTACTGACACCTCTGGACTCACTGATGGTGTCACTACCCATCTGTGTCTGATTCTCAACACACTTGCACCACAGCTGAACATCCAAATAATGACCAATCTAGACTTCACTGCTCTTCCAAGTGTAGCACTCGCTCTCCTCAGTTGTACTTCAAATATCTGCCAGCCCCTTTTGTGTAGTTCTGGTCACCATATCATAGAAATGATGTCCTATTGCCAGAGGCAGTGCAGACCAGATTCACCAGGATGTTTTCAGGAATGGACAGCGTTAGTCCAATGGTCCTTTATTGTCATGTGTACTGAGGTACAGTGACATTTGATTTGTTATACAATGATACAAATAAAGCATCAAGATACATAACTAGATAAAGATTAAACAGAAACATAATCTTGATAGAAGACAGATTGGATCGGGTGGGATTGGAAAATATCGTGTCTCTTTGGAGCAAGAATACAGAGGGGCGACCTTACTGAGGCTTGTCAAATGATGTCAACTACAGCAGGATTGAGTGGATGGTCACGGATATTTCTCAGGCTGGGAGAATCTAAACACAGAGACCAGGTTTAATAGAAAGGGGAAAGATTGAAGGGAATTCTGACGGGCAGGTATTCCACACCAAAGGTGGAGCAATCTTTACATGAGGAGGTGGGGCAGATACCATCACCGCAAATAAACAGCATTTTGACGGCCGTTTGTCTCGGATAGGAATGGAAGGAAATGGGTCAAATACAAGTGAATGAGATCACCCTAGATAGGTCTGCATGGATGTCGGGCCGAAGGGCCTGTTTCCATGCTGTTTCCGTGCCCATTTCACACACCACTGGAATCAGCGGTTCTGTAAACTCTAGTGTGCTCTGTCTGTCATCGACCTCCCCAGTTGGAGCCACATTGCAGACACATCACTGACTACACAACAGTGGCGATACTGTATTGGGTGGTGCTGTCACTAACAACGGAGGCTCATCGTTCATCTCCCTCCCAAGTGTCCAACAGGTGCTTCACTGTCTTCAAACTAAACTCTAGCCTGGAAATCCAAGGAATTCAACATCAATAGCTGTCCAATTTTCTCAAAGGTGCAAATTAAACAACAAAATGATATAACTGTCTGTCATATACGTTGGTCATTTTAATATGTCACTGATTATTGACGTGCCTTTCAGTTTCCACGTGTACCAGGTATACACAGCAGGAATGGAGAAATGCTCTCTTGAATTAATTGATAAATAGGCACAGAAATACAGACTGAGTGTGTAAGAGCTCTCTCTAAATTCACTTTGAAGTGTGACAGGGCATCATATAGAAACATTCAATTCTTAAGGGATTGGACAGGCAAGAACTGTTCACGATGTTGGGGGAGTCCAGAAACAGGGGTCGCAGTTTATTAAATAAGGGTTCGGCCATTTCAGACTGAGGTGAGGAAAATATTTTTCATCCAGAGAGTTGTGAATCTGTGGAATTATCTGTGGAATTAGTGGTGGCCAATTCATTGGATGTTTTCTAGTAAGAGTTAGAGGCTGAAGAAGGGTCTCGACCTGAAACGTCGCATATTCCTTCTCTCCATAGATGCTGCCTCACCCGCTGAGTTTCTCCAGAATTGTTTTTAATCTATGTTAGATATACCTCTTTGGGCTAACGGAATCAAGGGATATTTTGAGAAAGCAGGAACGGGGTATTGATTGAGGATGATCAGCCATGATCATATAGAATGGCACGAAGGGCCAAATGGCCTACTCCTGCACCTATTTTCTATATGTCTAAGTTTCTAAACCCCTGTGGACAGCCCAGATGGGTGAGTTGGTCATTTACACTCAGACCGACCTCGCTGTCTGATCTGTGGGTTTGAATTCACATCTACCTGTCGACTGGTCTGAAGTAGTTGACTACAAAATAAACAGCAGATTGAACAGACCCACAGCTAGTGTTCCCCAACTGGAACTAATATTCCCACTGGACGGAGGATACAGCACCGTTACGTAACTACCCCCTTCTCAGTTCTGAACTTTAATTTTCCACATTATGTGTTTTTCTTTCCATTGTATCCCGGAGAGAGGCAATTAGTATTTCTAACCACTGTTAATTAAGATGAAACCAACAAGTTAATGCATCTTCACGTGCCGTGTTTACCAGCGTGGATAGAGCAGCAAGATGGAGTTAGTGGTCATTACAGATGGGATTAATTATGGATACTGAACTTCAGTTAACCCTTTCTAGTCAAACATTTGAAATAACAACCAGTTGCCAGTTCCGTCGCACACTACCCAGATATATTTTCACCAGTGGCAACACTGACAACATTTGCCTTGTAGAAGATTAGACATGTTTGCAGGTTACCTATCCATGTGCGACCATTGGACAAACTGCTGTAATAATAATGTTAAAAAGTGTGATTAACCGGGTTTGTCTTAAAATGAATCTGTTCTACGATCCCAGTGCAGAGATCCATGGCCAAGTGAGGAATATCTTACTGCACTATCTGTACAAACACACAGACACCCTCCAGTTATAGAGTCATAGAGACATAGAGTCTCACAGCATCTTCAGCCCAGCCTGCCTGCCTGCCTGCCCACACCGGCCAACATGTCCCATCCCCATATTCCTATAAATGGCCTGTCGGTCTGTCTGTCCATGCACCTGTCTAAATGTTCCTTAAAGTTTGCCATAGTACTTTTTAGTTCAGACCTTTATATAGTTACAAGGAGAGATAGCTGAATGGATTGAAATTTGGCTTCAGGGTAGGAAGCAGAGGGTGATGGTGGAAGGAAGGTTGCTTCTCAGACTGGAGGCCTGTGACTAGTGGTGTACCTCAGTGTTCAGTGCTGGGCCCGTTACTGTTTGTCATCTACATCAATGATTTGGATGAGAACTTACAGAGCAAGTTTAGCAAGTTTGCAGATGATACAAAAGTGGGTGGTTTTGCAGATAGTGAAGATGGTTGTGATTAATTGCAGTAGGATCTGGATCGATTGGCCAAGTGTGCTGGGGAATGGTGGATGGAATTTAATGTAGAGAATTGTGAGGTATTGCATTTTGGGAAGTCTAACATGGGGAGGATCTACACAGTGAATGGTAGGGCTATAGGTACAATTGTAGAGCAGAGGGATCTTGGAGTGCAGATGCACAGTTCCTTGAAGGTGGAATCACAGTTGCTGTAGATCGGATGGTCAAAAAGGCTTTTGGCACATTGGCCATTACCTGGCAGTGTATTGAGTGTAGAAGGTTGGGAGGTCATCTTGCAGTTGTATCAGACCTTAGTGAGGCCACATTTGGAGTATTGTGTTCAGTTCTGGGTACTGTGTTATTAGAAAGATGTTGCCAAACTAGAACCTTTACAGAGACAGTTTACAAGGATGCAGCAGCCAGGGTCTGGCCTATGGGGAGTGGTTGAGTGGGCAGGGAACCTATTCCTTGAAGCACAGAAGGAAGAAGGGTGATCTTATAGTGTATAAGATCATGAGAGGGATACATTGGGTAGAAGCACAGATTCTCTTGCCCTGAATAGAAGAATCGAGGTACAGAGGACATAGGTTTAAGGTGAAGGGGAAAATATTTAATAGGAAACTGAGGGATACCTTTTTCACACAAATGGTGGTGGATGTATGGAACAAGATGCCTATATTCCTATAAATGGCCTGTCGGTCTGTCTGTCCATGCACCTGTCTAAATGTTCCTTAAAGTTTGCCATAGTGACTTCCGGTGGCGCTATGGAGGCTTGAGTCCAGCGCCAACTAGCTCCGTGCCGAAGAAACTAAAAACGGGAGAAAAATCGAGTCTTACCTGCAGCGATCGCGATCTGAACGGCTGCCTGCGTGACGTCATCAGGCGCGCTACTTTACGGTATGTTACAACGTACCCCCCCCCCGTGTGACACAAAAAAAAGGCGCTAAAGGGAAATCGCAGCCGGAAGAGGAAGGCCCTACAGAGACCTCGGCCTCAGTTACAACGTTGCCCCAGGAAGAACCTCCGAAGAAAACAAAACAGAAAAAGTCCGAAATGGAGGATCTTAAAGCTTTTCTCGTCGCCGAATTGAAAACCTTTGGAGAGAATTTTGGAGAGAAATTTAAAGAGGATCTCTATTCATTCAAGGTAGATTTTAAAGCAGAAATGCTTTCTACCGTTCAACAAATACTGGAAATCTGGAAAAGGACGACGGAGGAAGAAGTCAAGGATCAGATGGAAACGCTGGAAGCCAGGCTCGTTTCGGTGGAAGCGAATGTCAATATGGATGTGGCCCCCATTCGTCACGAACTTGATCAACATAGAACAGCGATAACCGAACTTGAGAAATGGGTGGCGACAAGTGAGGAAACTGTAGCTCTACTCCTTACTGAAAATCAACGCCTCTCCGATATGGTGATCAAATTAAATGATAAATGTACCGATTTGGAGGGTCGTCAAAGACGTACGAACCTAAGAATTGTAGGGGTGAAAGAAGGAAGTGAGAAGGAAATGGGCACTCGGGATTTTGTGGCAGACCTATTACAAAAAGCCTTAAAATTGGATTACAAACCTTCACTCGGTCGAGCTCATAGAGCGCAGCGACGTCGTACACAAGATGAAGCCCATCCAAGACAAATCATCGTAAAGGTGCAATTGGACTCCACGATTACAAAAAATGTATACATATGCTTATAAAGAGCAAAACCTACCTGAAACACTAGCGGAATCAACGATCATATTAATACTTAAAAAAGATAAAAATATAGAAGAACCAGGATCATATAGAGCTATTGCTTTGTTAAATACGGATCAGAAAATAATAGCAAAAACATTAGCCAATAGATTAAGCAAGTATGTTAGTAGACTAATACATGAGGATCAAACAGGATTTATACCTAAGAGACACTCATTTAATAATTTGAGACGTTTGCTTAACATAATGCATTCACATAAATCTTATGACCAAGAGTTAGCTATCATCTCACTGGACGCAGAAAAAGCGTTTGATCAAGTAGAATGGGACTATATGATCAAAGTATTGCAAAAATTCCAATTGGGAGAAAACTTTATTGCATGGATAAAACTACTATATAACAAACCTACGGCTAGAATACTAACTAATAATATATTATCTTCAAAATTCGAATTATCTAGGGGCAACAGACAAGGATGTTCACTATCACCGCTGTTATTTGCTTTGGTAATTGAACCCCTTGCTGAAAAAATAAGAACACACTCGAATATTCACGGTTATAACACAAAATATTCAAACAATAAACTATCCCTATATGCTGATGATGTACTACTGTACATCACAAAACCACAAATTAGTATACCAAATATATTAAACTTAATTGAGGACTTTGGATCCTTTTCAGGATATAGAATAAACTGGAACAAAAGTGAAATTATGTCGATTAAACCAAAAGACTCAACACATCTCAGGAAATTCCCTTTTAAAATAGCTATGGAAAAATTCAAATATTTAGGAATTGAGATTACTAGAAATTACCATGATATGTTTAAAGCTAATTATAATCCCCTACTTAAGAAATTAAATAATCTGATTAAATTTTGGAAAACACTCCCGATGTCCTTAATAGGTAGGATAAATGCTATAAAAATGATTTTCTTACCACAAATCCTTTACCTATTTCAATCAATACCTATATATCTCCCAAAAAAGTTTTTCAAAAAACTGGACTCAGACATTACAAATTTTATATGGGATTACAAATCCCACAGAATACAAAGAACACACCTTAACAAACGAAAAGAGTTGGGGGGTCTAGCGCTCCCTAACTTTATGTATTATAACTGGGCAGTAAATATTAAAAATATGATTCACCTGCTGGACAATTCTGCCCAGCAGGTGGACTGGATTATAATGGAAAAAGGGGATTGCTCCCCGAATAATATAGGAGCGATTATTCTCTCTCCAATAAATTTGAATAATAAAAATTATAATAAAAATCCAATTATATATAGCACTATTAGAACATGGAAGCAAATAAAACAGAATCTAAAATTAAGAAACCTATCTCTCTTAATACCAATAGTCAATAACCCATCGTTTAAACCTTCAATCATAGATAAAGCATTTATACAATGGGAAAGAATGGGAATTAAAACGCTCGAAGATCTGTATGAATTAGAAAAATTACTATCATTCCAACAACTACAACTGAAATATAATTTGAAAAATAATCAATATTTTAAATATATACAAATCTGTGACTATTTGAAAACACACACAAAAGATTATTATAATATGCCTTCCGACTCACTAGATGAAGCAATGAAGACAAAGGCGGAATCAGTTAATTTAATATCATACTTATATAATATCATCTTAAATATAGAAATACCCACAACAGATGGAATTAGAAGAGATTGGGAACAAGATCTAGGTATAAAAATTTCAAAAGAGAGTTGGGATAATCATTTATTACAGGTGCATAAATGCTCGATCAACGTACGACATACGCTTATCCAATTTAAAACATTACATAGATTATATTATTCAAAAACCAAACTAAATAAAATCTTTCCTAACGTCTCACCAATCTGTGATAAATGTATATGTCAAGAAGCTACCATAGCACATTCTTTTGTTTTTTGTACAAAAATCCAAAAATTCTGGTTTGAAATATTTGATATTTTTTCAAAATTAATCAAAATAAAACTGGTACCAAAACCAGAATGGATTATTTTTGGAATATCGGAAGGTATTCCTGAATTAAACGTGTATCAGAAGAATTTACTCAATTATGGGCTAATAATGGGAAAAAAGCTTATACTTAAATTCTGGAAAAATGCGCCCACACCAACAATAAAAATGTGGACATCAAATATGTTGGAAACATTACATCTGGAAGAGATGAGATTCCTCCTAGTAGGCAAAGTAGATCAATTTCAAAAGACGTGGTCTACGTTTTTGGACCTATTACAAGCATGAGGTGCATAGTAATTTAGAAAAACAAATAAATAAATAAAAGGTATCTGGACCTGGTAATGGGAGGTAAAATAAAAACAGACTTGGTTGGTAGTTCCTTCTCTATGAAGTATGGTATAAGAGTTATAATAGAGCGATTGTTCCTTCTTTCTTTCTCCCTTTTTTTTTTCTAGGGTCTATTTTCTAACTTTACTTCCTTCTCTAACCTCTTTTCTAAGGGGCTTTCTTTTCCCAACACTCTTTTGCACTTCACAACCTTTGCGCACTTTCTTCACTTTTCTTACTTCTTTCTTTTTCTTTCTTAAAGTTTAAAAAAGTGAAGCGGTACAAAAAATGTATTAATATATACGTGTTGTACATTACTGTAATCTACCGTACTTCTAAAAAATAAAAAAAAAATTAAAAAAAAAAAAAAAAAAAAAGGTGCAATTGGATCATGAATTTGACGATATAATGAAGAAAACTGTTCAAGGTGGACAGCTCCTTTTTGAAGGTGTGAGATTCAGTATTTACCGAGATTATCCGGCAGAAGTCTTCAAGAAAAGAGCGTTGTTCACTGAGACAAAAAGAATACTGAAGAATGTACATGGTTTGAGATACGGCCTGCTTTATCTCGCAAGACTAAGAGTCACCTACAAGTCCAAGGAGCTATTTTTTACGGACCACGAAAAAGCACTGGAATACGCCAAAGAAATCGGGAACCCGACCGTAGACTGAAGAATTTACTTTACGCCTTAGGAGTCAAGGACTAACAGGCCTACCAGATCTAAAAGGACCTTTAGAGTTCTTTTAAGAGCTTTAAGGACATTTGAAACCGAAATGGACGGAGGACATTGGAGAAAACCGGGACCTTTGTATTTTTTAATTTTCTTTTTATTTTATTAATTTTACTAATCATTGTTATTATCTGTATACTCATACCTAACTACAACTAATACTTATTTAATATCTACATTATTACTAAAATTATTAACATCAACATTCCTCATATAAATTTAATACTGTATATGATTGATAACAATGATTAATAACTAATAGTCTTTGATTAACGTAGAGATGAATTAAATACTTATATTTTATAAGAGGATATGCAAGAGGTAAATTAGCCTATGTCATAATAAAACTTGACGGTTTTCCTCTTTGATTTTCAAATTAAAATTAAATTTATAGATTTAGCGAAGAAAATAATATAATATGCAGAGAATAATAACGTTGTGTATTTTTGATATTCTTGAATTTTTCTGCAGGGATACGTGCTTATGTATGTATGCACATGGGTATATATACATATATATATGTATGTATGGTGTGTGTGTGTATGTATGGGTATATAAGTTTGTTACTCCCAAAGAAGTTATTTGAATGTTAGAAATAATCTTTCTTTTTCTTCGGGCACGGAGCTGGGAATTTTTTTTTTTACAAAGGCTACGGAAGTCTTTAGAATTCTAGCCACGTTAGTGTGGCTATCACTAACTACACTAATTGTAGATGTAGTTCTTTTTCTTTCACCCTTTACTAATCAATTCTATCACTTTTTTCACTTTAAATATTTTTATAACTCAACGTTTGAATGGAAAAACAAGTCTAATACAAGGAGATGTGTTCGGAAGAGCGATGTATATGATTTTAAATTCATCTATCTGAAGTTCGGTAGCAGGGTCAGGTTCTATGTGTTGTACTTTCTGCTCGGCTATAGACCACCTTAGAAACAATATGCAAGATGTTAATATGATAAGAGGGGGTCAGGGAATAACATTTTGTAGTTGGAATGTCAAGGGAATCAATGAACCAATTAAGAGAGGTAAAGTTTTGGCACATCTAAACCTAATCAAAACAGATATAATATTTCTCCAAGAAACGCACCTTAAAAAGGAATCTCAACATAGACTTAAAGCTAAGTGGATCGCTGAATCATATCATTCCTCTTTTTCCCATAAATCCAGAGGAGTTGCAATATTAATTCGTAAAGGAATACATTTTACGAACTCTTCAACAATAGTGGATATTGATGGTAGATATATTATATTAGTTGGAGAGTTAAATGGTGAAAAAGTAATTCTTCTCAATGTATATGGGCCTAACTTTGATAATCCCATGTTTTTTAATAAAACATTTAATAAAATTCCTGAATTTACACAATATAAATTAATAATTGGAGGAGACTTCAACTGTACATTAGATTCATACTTAGATAGATCTTCAAGGCAAAAAAAAGTAAAATCTCAATCAAGTGTATTTTTAAATTCATTTATTAATACCACTAATATTAAGGACGTCTGGAGAATAGAAAACCCAACTGGACGGGAATATTCATTTTACTCACCAGTACATAAAACATACTCAAGAATAGATTATTTTTTGGTTGACTCTAGGTTTATCCCATTTATTTATAATTCAAAATATCATAACATTATAATCTCAGATCACGCACCTGTAACATTCATGATTAAATTAAATGGAATGTCCGAGAAACAAACATATTGGAGATTCAACCCACAAATTTTGAACGAAAGATCATGCCAGGAATATATTTTTAAACAGATTCAAATATTTTTTGAGGTAAATGACAACCCTGACACACCTACTTCTCTTATGTGGGAAACGTTTAAAGCGTTTGTTCGTGGTACACTAATTTCCGCTCAAGCATTTTATAATAAAGAGAACAGGATTAAACAACAAACATTGGAAAGTGAAATCAAGCAACTAGATATAGAAAATGCGAGAATGCCATCTATTTTAAAACATAATAAAATTGCTGTATTAAAATATAAATTAAATAAAATGTATTCAGAACAAGTGATAAAACTTTATCAAAAAACCAAACAATTACATTTTGAATTTGGAGACAAACCACAAAAACTATTATCACGTCAGTTACGAAAAATGGAAGGGGAAAAAAGAATTCATAAAATTAGAACAGAGACAGGAGAATTATTAAAAATGCCCAAGGACATAAATGATAGATTTCTCCAATACTATCATAACCTTTATTCAACTAAAACCGTAGGACAATCAGAAGGAATAGCAGATTTTTTACTAAAATGTAATTTAAAAGGTTTAGATTCAAACGATAGAGAATTATTAGAAAAGGAGATTACCATAAAAGATATTGAGGAGTCTATCGGCTCGTTAAAAAATGGTAAAGCAGTAGGACCAGATGGTTTAGGCTCCGAATTTTATAAAAAATTTCATGACTTGCTTTGCCCACGTTTACAAAGATTGTATGAGTATATCTATACTCAACAGAAACTTCCAGACACTTTAAATGAATCTATAATAACACTTATTCCTAAAGCTGATAAAGATCCGGAAGACCCGGGATCATATAGAGCAATCGCACTTTTAAATACAGATCAGAAAATATTAACTAAAATACTAGCGAATAGATTAAGTACAGTGATGAATAAATTAATACACCCTGACCAAACAGGCTTTATTCAGAAACGGTACTCATATTATAATCTAAGAAGATTATTTAATATTATATATTCCAAGAGAAATATTAAGGAAGATCTAGCAATAATCTCACTTGACGCTGAAAAAGCATTTGATCAGGTCGAATGGTCTTATTTATTTTCGGTGATGGAAAATATGCAGTTAGGGGAGAAATTCTGTACATGGATAAAACTGTTATATACAAATCCCACGGCTAGAATATTTACAAACCAAAGGTTGTCATCTAAATTTAGTCTATCTAGAGGTTGTAGACAAGGATGCCCGTTATCTCCATTATTATTTGCGCTTGCTATTGAGCCACTTGCAGAAAGAGTCAGGGGGCATCCGGAAATATACGGATATAACACAAAGGACACAGTGAATAAAATTTCTTTATACGCAGATGATGTATTAATTTACATTACAAAACCAGAAATTAGTATTCCAAATTTATTAAAGTTAATAACCCAATTTGGTTCACTTTCAGGATACAGAATAAATTGGAATAAAAGTGAAATTATGCCAATAAGGGAACATAACAAACAGATAATACAACAATTTCCATTTAAAATAGTAAAGGAAAAATTTAAATATCTAGGTATTTATATAACTAAGAAATATACATCATTATTTAAAGCAAATTTTCCACCATTACTAAATAAACTACATAAGAATATTCAATACTGGAAAACACTTCCTATCTCAATGGTAGGCAAAATTAATGCCATAAAAATGATTTTTCTACCGCAAATATTATACCTTTTTCAGACAATTCCGATATATCTGGCAAAAACCTTTTTTAAAAAACTGGATTCTATTGTTAATGATTTCATCTGGGATTATAAGAATCATAGGATAAACAAAAGACATTTGTGTAAATCAAAAATGAATGGAGGCTTGGTTTTACCCAACTTTTTGTTTTATTTCTGGGCAGTTAATATTAAAAATATGAATTTCTGGTTGGAAGAAATAGATCATCAGCCAGACTGGTTAAAAATGGAAAAGGAAGATTGTTTACCTTTTGATATCGGTTCGATTTTATTTGCTACGTCTAAATTAAACAAAAAAATTTATAGGGAAAACCCTATAATATTTAGTGCTATACGAATTTGGAAACAATTAAAAAAGACATTAAAATTAGATAATTTATCACTTTTTCTTCCAATTGTGAATAACCCTTTGTTTAAGCCTTCATGGTTGGACGGGGGTTTTACACAATGGAAGAATTATGGAATTAAAAATATGGGACAACTTTACAAGGAAGGCACTTTTCTGACATTTCAGGAGTTGCAACAGACTTACGGACTTCGAGGAAATGATTACTTCAGATATCTTCAACTTAGAGATTATGTAAAATCAAATACTCAAAATTTTCGAATTAGAAATTCAGAAATTCTTGATGAATGTTGGAACAAACATCCTAATACAGAAAATTAATATCTTATATATATAATATCTTATTAGACAGTGACATTCCATCGACGGACTTACATGGACAAACATGGGAAAAAGAATTAAATCAAATAATAACGAAAGATACTTGGGAAGAAAGTTTGCAACACATACATCAATGTTCATTAAACGCCAGACATTCTCTAATACAATTTAAAGTAATACATAGGTTACATTATTCCAAAACAAAACTACATAAAATTTTTCAACATATCTCACCTATATGTGATAAATGTCAACATTTAGAAGCTACCTTATCTCATATGTTTGCAAACTGTATAAAAATTAAACAATTCTGGGTAAATATTTTCAGTATAATATCTAAAGTGACCAGCATACAATTGGACCCAGATCCAAAATTAATAATACTTGGAATATTAGAATTAAATCAAACATTTAGAATAACACAAAGAAACTTTATTGATTATAGTTTAATAACAGGAAAAAAATTAATTCTAAAATTTTGGAAAGGCCCTACGACCCCCACAATTAAAATGTGGATTATAGAAATGACGGAGATCTTAAATGTGGAAAGAATCAGACTCTCCCTGTTGGACAAACAGGAATTATTCGTTGGAACATGGTCTCCTTTTATTGATTACCTAAAGGGTCAGAACAGTTCAGCACAGGAACCTGACTAACACCCGGGCTAAAGAACGGATGAAACGCTATATCTAGAAATGTACGAATATATCTCGAATGAAGTTTTCTATTTCAATAAATTTTTCCATTCTTCTTTAACTATCTTTTTTCGGTTTTTTTTTTTTGTTTTTTTTTTTTTTTGTTTTTGTTTTTTGTTTTTTGTTTTTATTTTTTTATTTTTCTTCTCTTTTTTCTCTTTCTTTACTTCATCTTTCTCTTTAGTTCTATTTAGCTTAAAAAAAAAAGCAAAAGGTATTGGAGACATTGTAATACTATTTAACAATATTATCAATTTAATAATATAAGACTGTAATGATGTAACTAGGTTGTGTACGCATCTCCAATAAAAAAAATATTTAAAAAAAAAAAAAAAAAAAAAAAAAAAAAAAAAGTTTGCCATAGTACTTTTTAGTTCAGACCTTTATATAGTTACAAGGAGAGATAGCTGAATGGATTGAAATTTGGCTTCAGGGTAGGAAGCAGAGGGTGATGGTGGAAGGAAGGTTGCTTCTCAGACTGGAGGCCTGTGACTAGTGGTGTACCTCAGTGTTCAGTGCTGGCCCGTTACTGTTTGTCATCTACATCAATGATTTGGATGAGAACTTACAGAGCAAGTTTAGCAAGTTTGCAGATGATACAAAAGTGGGTGGTTTGCAGATAGTGAAGATGGTTGTGATTAATTGCAGTAGGATCTTGATCGATTGGCCAAGTGTGCTGGGAATGGTTGGTGGAATTTAATGCAGAGAATTGTGAAGTATTGCATTTTGGGAAGTCTAACATGGGGAGGATCTACACAGTGAATGGTAGGGCTATAGGTACAATTGTAGAGCAGAGGGATCTTGGAGTGCAGATGCACAGTTCCTTGAAGGTGGAATCACAGTTACTGTAGATCGGATGGTCAAAAAGGCTTTTGGCACATTGGCCTTTACCTGGCAGTGTATTGAGTGTAGAAGGTTGGGAGGTCATCTTGCAGTTGTATCAGACCTTAGTGAGGCCACATTTGGAGTATTGTGTTCAGTTCTGGGTACTGTGTTATTAGAAAGATGTTGCCAAACTAGAACCTTTACAGAGACAGTTTACAAGGATGCAGCAGCCAGGGTCTGGCCTATGGGGAGTGGTTGAGTGGGCAGGGAACCTATTCCTTGAAGCACAGAAGGAAGAAGGGTGATCTTATAGTGTATAAGATCATGAGAGGGATACATTGGGTAGAAGCACAGATTCTTTGCCCTGAATAGAAGAATCGAGGTACAGAGGACATAGGTTTAAGGTGAAGGGGAAAATATTTAATAGGAAACTGAGGGATACCTTTTTCACACAAATGGTGTTGGATGTATGGAACAAGATGCCAGAGGAGGTAGTTGAGACAGGGACTTACCTACCATTTATGACACAGTTTGATAGGTATGTGAATAGGATAGGTTTGAAGGGATTTGGACCAACTGCAGGCAGGTGGGACTAGAGTGAATGGGGCATGTTGTCCGGTGTGGGCAAGTTGGGCCAAAGGGCCTGTTTCGACACCGTATGATGATATGGGTACTGGGTTGAACCATCTCCTCTTGCAGCTGGTTCCACACACCCACCACCCTTTGTGTGAAAATGACCCCTCTG
>JAXLNO010004962.1:27500-40000 GCA_038087875.1 Malacoraja senta
AGGGGGGAGAGAGATGGGGGGGGAGAGAGATAGTGGAGAAAGTTAGAGAGAGAGCGGAGAGAGAGAGGGGGTAGAGAGGGGAAGAAATGGAGAGAGCTGAGGAGTGATAGGGGAGAGAGAGAGAAGGGGTAAGAGGGAGAGGGGGTGGGGGAGGGGAGAGGAGAGAGGGGGAGAGAGAAGGGGGAGAGAGTGGGGGAGTGAGAGAGGGGAGAGACGGAGGGGAGAGAGAGGAAAGTGAGAGAGAGGGGGAGAGGGGAGAGGTGGAGAGAGATGCGGAGAGAGAGAGACGGGAGAGAGAGACAGGGAGAGAGGGGTAGAGAGGGGGGAGAGACGGGGAGATAGAGAGACAGGAGAGAGGGGTAGAGAGAGGGAGAGACAGAAAGGGGGAGAGAAAGGGGGAGAGACAGAGAGTGGTGGGAGAGAGGGAGAGGGGGGAGAGAGAGAGTGGGAGATAGAGAGGGGAGAGAGAGAGACGGAGGGAGAGTGGGGAGAGGAGGGAAGAGAGAGAGGGGAGCGAGGGAGAGAGTGGGAGAGAGAGAAGAGAGAGAGGGGGCAGATAGTGAGAGGGGCAGAGACAGAGGTGGAGAGGGGGAGAGAGAGAGGGAGGGAGAGAGAGAGATAGAGAGAGAGCTAGCAAGAGATTTAAAGAGAGAGGGAGAGAGAGAGATGGGGGATCGAGAGGGGGTGAGAGAGATAGGAGAGAGAGATGGGGAGAGGGGGAGAGGTGGAGAGAGATGCGGAGAGAGAGAGACGGGAGAGAGAGACGGACAGATAGAGAGACGGAGAGAGAGAGATGGGGAGAGAGTAGGGGGAGATATATAGAGAGGGGAGAGAGAGAGATAAATGGGTGAGAGCGGGGGAGAGAGAGAGGGGGAGAGAGAGTGAGAGGGAGAGGGGAGAGAGAGGGAGAGAGAGTGAGGGGGAGAGGGGAGAGAGAGGGGGGGGGAGAGGGAGGCAGATAGAGAAGGGGAGAGAGAGGGGGAGTGAGAAAGAGAGGGCGAGAGGATAGAGTGCCGGGTGAGGGAGAGCGGGGGGGAGCAGAGAGAGAGAGAGGGGAGGGAGAGTGGGTGGAGAAGGGTGGACAGAGGGGAAGAGAGAGGGGGAGAGAGAGATGGAGAGATAGCGAGAGACGGGGAGAGATATGGAGAGTGGGGGCGGGGGAGAGAGAGAAATAGATAGAGAGAGAGAGAGGGAAAATATAGACGGAGAATGCTAGACAGAGAGTGAGAGAGAGAGTGAGGGGGAGAGATAGAGGGAGGGACAGTGAGGGAGAACGAGATAGATAGATAGAGAGAGACAGAGAGAGACAAAGGAGGGGACAGAGGAGCCGCCGCCATCTTGGCTCCTGGGTCCCTGCGTCGTGACGTCATCGCGTCGACCTCCGCCCATAGTTTGCCGCCTACGTGACGTCCGCGCAATGCCCCTGGGAATTGTAGTCTTACCTGTGACAATGAACCAGTTCCCCCCCTCCCTCATCACTGAAGAAGGTTCCAATACGTCACCATCCCTTGTTCTCCACAGATACAGCCCAGTCCCGCCCGCTGAGTTACTCCAGCATTTTACACAATAGACAACAGGTGGAGGAGGAGGAGGAGGAGGAGGACATTCGGCCCTTCTAGCCAGCACCGCCATTCAATGTGATCATGGCTGATCATCCCCAATCAGTACCCCGTTCCTGCCTTCTCCCCATATCCCCTCTGCTATTTTTAAGAACCCTATCTATCTCTCTCTTGAAAGCAACCAGAAAACCGGCCTCCACCGCCCTCTGAGGCAGAGAATTCCACAGACTCACCACTCTCTGTGAGAAAAAGTGTTTCCACATCTCCGTTCTCAATGGCTTACTCCATAAACTGTGGCCCCTGGTTCTGGTTTCACCATGTTTCCTGCATCTAGCCTGTCCAACCCCTTAAGAATTTTGCAATTTTTTATAAGATTCCACTTCAATCTTCTAAATTCTAGCGAGTACAAGCCGAGTCTATCCAGTCTATCCAGTCTTTCTTCATATGAAAGTCCTGCCATCCCAGGAATCAGTCTGGTGAACCTTCTCTGTACTCCCTCTACGGCAAGAATGTCTTTCCTCAGATTAGGAGACCAAAACTGTACGCAATACTCCAGGTGTGGTCTCACCAAGACCCTGTACAACTGCAGTAGAACTTCCCTGCTCTTATACTCAAATCCTTTTGCTATGAATGCTAACATACCATTCGCTTTCTTCACTGCCTGCTGCACCTGCATGCCTACTTTCAATGACTGGTGTACCCAGGTCTCGTTGCATCTCCCGTTTTCCTAATCGGCCACCATTCAAATAATAGTCTACTTTCCTGTTTTTGCCATCAAAGACTTCACTGTTCCTCCAAGTGTAGAACTCGCTCTCCTCAGTTGTACTTCAAATATCTGCCAGGTCCTTTTGTATAGTTCTGGTCATCAGATTATGGAAATGATGTCCTATTGCCAGAGGCAGTGCGGAACAGATTCACCAGGATGTTATCTGGAATGGACAGCGTTAGTTTAGAAGACAGATTCGATCGGGTGGGATTGGTCTCTTTGGAGCAAGAATGCTGAGGGGCGACCTTACAGAGGCTTGTGAAATGATGTCAACTACAGCAGGATTGAGTAGATGGTGACAGTTATTTCCCAGGCTGGGAGAATCTAAACCCACACAACTACAGTTTATTGGAAAGGGGAAAGATTTAAGGGAAGACTGATGGGCAGGCAGGTATTCCACACCAAAGGTGGAACAATCTCTTCATAAGTGGTGGTGGGGGCAGATACTGAGGAAGGACATTATAGCCATAGAGGGAGTGCAGAGAAGGTTCACCAGACTGATTCCTGGGATGTCAGGACTTTCATATGAAGAAAGACTGGATAGACTTGGCTTATACTCGCTAGAATTTAGGAGATTGAGAGGGGATCTTATAGAAACGTACAAGATTCTTATGGGGTTGGACAGGCTAGATGCAGGAAGATTGTTCCCGATGTTGGGGAAGTCCAGGACAAGGGGTCACAGCTTAAGGATAAGGGGGAAATCCTTTAAGACCGAGATGAGGAAAAACTTTTTCACACAGAGAGTGGTGAATCTCTGGAACTCTCTGCCACAGAGGGTAGTTGAGGCCAGTTCATTGGCTATATTTAAGAGGGAATTAGATGTGGCCCTTGTGGCTAAAGGGATCAGGGGGTATGGAGAGAAGGCAGGTACGGGATACTGAGTTGGATGATCAGCCATGATCGTATTGAATGGCGGTGCCGGCTCGAAGGGCCGAATGGCCTACTCCTGCACCTATTTTCTATGTATCTATGTATACCGTCACAGCAAATAAACAGCATTTGGACAGCCGTTTGTCTCGGATAGGAATGGAGGGATATGAGACAAATACACGTGAATGAGATCACTTGTAATCTCATTCACATCATAGGCATCTCGATCTGCATGGATGAATCGGGCCGAAGGGCCTGTTTCCCTGTTGTTCTCATGAACATTTGCACAGCACTGGAATCACCGGTTCCGTTATCACTCATGTGATCTGTCATCGACCTGCCCGCCAGCCCAGTTGTAATTCCTTCGTCTAAATCGTCAATAAATATTATAAGTATCTGGGGTCCCAGCACTAAGTCTTCCGGCACCCCACTAATTCCTGCCTGCCATTCTGAAAAGGACCCGTTCATTCCTACTCTTTGCTTCTTGTCTGCCAATCAGTTTTGTATCCATGTCAATACCCTTGTCCCAATACCATGTGTTCTAGTTTTGCACACTAATCTCTTTTGTGGGACCTTGTCAAAGGCTTTTTGAAAGTCTATATCCACCACATCCACTGGCTCTCCCTTATCCATTCTACTTGTTACATCCTCAATAAATTCCAGAAGATTAGTCAAGCATGAATTCCCCTTCATAAATCCATGCTGACTTTGACCGATCCTATTACTACTTTCCAAATGTTGTTACATCCTTAACAATCGACTGAGGCATCTTCCGCACTACCAACGTCAGGCTAACTGGTCTATAATTCCCTGTTTTCTCTTTCCCTCCTTTCTTAAAAAGTGGGCTTACATTCGCTACCCTCCTGTCCACCGGAACTGATCCAGAGTCTACAGAACATTGGAAAATAACCACTGATGCATCCACGATTTCGCGGACCACTCCTTGAGTACTCTGGGATGCAGACCATCAGGCCCTGGGGATTTATCTGCCTTCAGTCTCAACAGTTTGCATAACACCATTTCCTGGTGGACTAATGTGGATTTTCTTCAGTTCCTCCTTCCCGGTAGATCCTTGGTCCCCTAGTTGTTATGGGAGATTGCTTGTGTGTCCCTTGGTGAAGACAGAACTAAATGTACCTGTTTTACATCTGGGGTTGTGGAATACGAGGGAAGCTCTCAGTATACAATGGCATGTAGTTCAGGTTCAGAAATGAGGATAATTAATATGTTAATAATTCTGATACTAGATTGCAACTGAACCGCAACCATTCGGCCCTTTGACCCAGCACCGCCATTCAATATGATCATGGCTGATCCTCCAAAATCAATCCACCGTTCCAGCTTTTCCCCCATATCCCTTGATTCCCTTAGCCCAAAGAGCAAAACGTAATTCTGTCTTGAAAACATTTGGTGAATTGGCCTCCACTGCCTTCTGTGGCAGAGAATTCCACACATTCACAACTCTCTGCGTGAAAAAGTTTATCCTCATCACTGTCGTAAATGGCTTACCCCTTATTCTTAAACTGTGACCCCAGGTTCTGGACTCCCCAAATATCGGAACATTTTTCCTGCATCTAGCCTGTCCAATCCTCTAAGAATTTTATATGTTTACAGTATAAGAGCCCCCCTCATCGTTTTAACCTCCAGCGAATGCAAGAACAGTCGACCCATTCTTTCATCATATGTCAGTCCCGCCATCCCGGGAATTAACCTGGTGAACCCACGCTGCACTCCCTCAATAGCAAGAATGTCCTTCCTCAAATTAGGAGACCAAAATTGCACACATTCTCCAGGTGCAGTCTCACCGGGCCCTGTACGACTGCAGTAGAACCTCCTTGCTCCTAAACTCAAATCCTCTCGCAATGAAGGCTTTATTCCTTAGTGAAGACAGAACTAAAGTACTTGTTTACGGGGGTTGTGGATATTACTAAAGCACGATAGATCGATTCTTGACTTCTACATGTATCAGAGGTTAAGGGGAGAAGGCTGGAGAATGGGACAAGGATGGAGAGATAGATCAGCCATGATTGAATGGTGGAGTAGACTTGATGGGCCGAATGGCCTAATTCTACTGCTATCACTGATGACCTTATGACATATCCTTCCTGTGCTCCATCCCGTTGTTGGTCGTGATTCACCCCACCACAGTGTTGTCATTTGCAGACTTGTAGATGGAATTAGATCCACATTTGGCCTTGGTGTCATGTGTATAGGGAGTGTATTAGAGGACTGAGAACGCATCCTTGCGGGGCACCAGTGTTGATGATTATTGCGGATGAGATGCTGTCACCTATCTTCACCGATTGGAAGGGTCAGAATGTTTTAGATCCAGTGGTAGAGGGTGGAGCTGATTCCTAGTTCCAGCAGCTTGGAGATCAGTTTGGATGGGATTATGGTGTTGATGGTGGAGCTATTACGGATAGATAGGAGTCTAACGTGGGTCAATTCCTAATGTACCAATTCTTGCTATTGAGGGAGTGCAGCGTAGGGTCACCAGGTTAATTCCCTGGATGGTGGGACTGACAAATGATGAAAGAATGGATCGACTGAGTTTATATTCACTGGAATTCAGATGAGAGGGGATCTTATGGAAACATGTAACATTGTTAAGGGATTGGACAGGCTTTATTCCTGCATCTAGCCTGTCCAATCTCTTAAGAAGTGTATATGTTTCTATAAGATCCGCTCTCATCCGTATAAATTCCAGTGAACATAAACTCAGTCGATCCATTCTTTCATCATTTGTCAGTCCCGCCATCCAGGGAATTAACCTGGTGAACCTACGCTGCACTCCCTCAATAGCAAGAATTGGTACGTTAGGAATTGGCCTACATTAGACTCCTATCTATCCACTATCTGACGTTGGGGAGTCCAGAAGCAGTGGGGTCACAGTTTGAGAATAAATGATAGGCCATTTAGGACAGAGAACATGCAAACCTTTATCACCCAGAGAGTTGTGAATCTGTGGAATTCTCTGCCACAGACGGCATATTTCACTGTCTGTTTTCAAGAGAGAGTTAGATATAGTTCTTAGGGCTAACGGAATCAAGGCATATGGGGAGAAAGTAGGAATGAGGTACTGATTGTGGATGATCAGCCATGATCATTTTGCATGGCGGTGCAGGCTGGAAGGGCCGAATGGCCTACTCCTGCACCTATTTCCTATGTTTCTATGCCACCCTGTTGTCTATGTATTCCAGAGATGGGTTTAGGGCCGGGAGATGGTCACTGCTGGAGACCGGCTGCGTTGATGAGCAAACTGTAATGGATCAAGGCTGGCTGGGATACTGGAGTTAATATGCTCCAACACCAGTCTCTCAAAGCACTTCATGATGGTGGATGTCAGAGCCACTGCCCTGTGCTTATTACGGCACATACCTTACTTGTGAATGGTAGTTTAAATCATGCTCCTCGTGAACTTGTACACCTCAATAAGGTCACACCTCATCCTCCCACTCTCCAAAGGAAAAGGCCCCAGATTATCCAACCTCTCCCCATATCAAGTCTGCCAGCCCAGGTAACATTCCTGGTGAATCTCGTTTGTAGCCTTTCCAATACAATGGCATCCTTCCTGTGGCTTGGTGACCAGAGTTGTGCACAGTACTCCAAGTGTGGTCTTACCAACGAGTTGTACAGATGTATCACGATGCCCCAACCTTTGTGCTCAGTCCGCTTGCCCATGAAGGCAAGTGTCTTCTTCACCACCCTGTCCACCTGACTCGCCACTTGTAGGGAACCTTGCACAGGGTCACACAGCACGGAAATAGACCCTTCGGCCCAACTTGCCCATTCTGACCAAAATGCCCATCTACACTAGTCCCACCTGCCCGTGTTTGGCCCATGTCCCTCTCACACTCTCCTGTTCGTATCCTTGTCCAAATGTACTTCAACTGTTGATATGGTACTTGCCTTAACTACCTCCTATGGCAGCTTGTTCCATCTACCCACCACCCTCTGTCTGGTGGAGAAACCGGAGCACCCGGAGAAAACCCACACAGTCACGGCAAGAACATACAAACTCCACATAGACAGCACCCGAAGAGTGGATGGAACCGGGGTCAATGTGTAGTAATGGTAAACTACACCCTCAATAGAGATATCTATCTTTATTGGAATTAAATTTATGAACAAAGTATTATGAACATGTGCACCGGGATTCTGTCTGATGCAAACATATCGAGCGATGTCCCTTAAAACTTTTACAGTAACCAGGAGATACAAGAACTACAGATGCTGGTTCAAAATAAAGACACAGAGTGCTGGAGTATCTCAGCGCGTCAGGCAGCATCTCTGGAGAACATGGATATGTGGTGTCTTGGTTGGGACCCTTCTTCAAACTGATTGTGTGGGGGGGGGGGATGAGAAAGGTGGAGAGGGTCAGGACAAACTTGGTGAGTGGTGGGGTGGATACAGGTGAAGGGGGTGTGGTTGATAAGCAGATGCTTAATGGTCAATGGGCTATGGAGTCATAACAGCATGGAAACAGGCCCTACGACCCAACTTGCCCACTCCAAACAACATGCTCCATCTACACTATGTCAACTGGCCCATTCCCTCTACACTTATCCTATCCATGTACCTGCAGAGATATATCTCATGTATATTGATAGTACCTGCCCTCAACTACCTCCTCTGGCAGTTCGTTCCATATACACAACACCCTTTGTGTAAATAGTCACTCCTCATGTTCCTATTAAATATTTCCCCCCTCACCTGATACCCATGTCCCTGGTCTTGATTTCCCTAATCTGGGCAATACACTGTGTATTTACCTGATCTATTCCTCTCATGATGTTCTACATCTCTATAAGTTCACTCCTCACCCTCCTGCGCTCCAATGAATAATATCCTAGCCTGCCCAATCTCCCTCTATAGCTCAGGCCCTTGTGTCCTGGCAACAGCCTGGTAAAACTTCTCTGCTCCATTTCCAGCTTGACAACATATCTCCTATAACACGGTGACCAACACTGAACACAATACTCTAACTGTGTTCTCATCAACGTCTTATACATCTGTAACATGACCTCCCAACTTCTACACAACACTCTGATGCAGGCCAATGTGCCAAATGCCTTTTTATCACCATATCTACCCATCCATGCCACTTGCAAGGAACTATGTAACTGCACTCGTAGATCCCTCTGCTCCACAGCACTTCCAAGAGCCAACCATTCACTGTGTAGGTGCTGCCCCTTATTAAACTTCACAAAATGCTACACCTCACATTTCTCTGTATTAAACTCGATCAGACATTCCTCAGCCACCTGCCCAACGATCAAGATCTTGCTGAAATTTCTCACAAACATTTTCAGTATCTACAATACCACCCAGTTTAGTGTCGGCTGCAAATTTGTAGCTCATGCCTTGTACGTTCTCACCACGAGTCACAGCCTCCCATCTGAAAAACAACCTTCCTCCATCACCCTCTGCTTCCTTCCATGAAGCCAAGTTTCTATCCATTGAGCTATCTCTCCTTGGATCCCTTGCAATCTTACCTTCCAGAGCAGCCTACCATGTGGATGTTTGTAAAATACCTTTGCTCCAATCCACATATACAACGTCGACAGCTCTGTCATCATCAACGTTTTGGTCACATCTTCAAGAAGCTCAATCAGGTTGGTGAGACACGATCTCCCACGTACAAATCTGTGCTGACTATCCCTAATCAGTCCTTGTCCATCTCAGTACATGTATATCTGATGTCACCTTCCTGTCGTACAACTGTGCTCTATTGTACAACACTCTCAATGACTCAATCATTTACTGAGCTCTTGACACAGCAAAGCATCACCTGAGACTTGTCACAGTTCCTCTGCTGTTCCTCAGCTGGCTTTTGGGAAACCTACAGAATCCCATCAGAATGAATGCACCTTTCCTATTGAATGCTCTGCCCATGTACCGAGGTACAGTGTCAAGCTTTGTTTTACAGCTTATAATCAGATAAGGATATACTGAACATAAACACCAATCAAGTCAAACTGAGTACAACAGATGGAGCAAAGTGCAAGATACAGAGTGTAGAATATATCTCCCAGCATTGTAACACATCAGTTCAAAGACAAAGTCTATGATAACATTGAACATTCATGTGTACAGGTACATGGATAGGACAGGTTTACAGGGATATGGGTCAAACACAGGCTGGTAGTACGAGTGTATGGGGCATGGGCATGGACAAGTTGGGCCAGAGGGGCCTGTTTCCATGCTGTATGACTCTATGTCTGAAGCCCCACCCCTGCACCAGCTCCTGAGTCACCTACTGATCTGCACTGTCTTCCTTTTCTTGTGTCTTGAACACGGGGCACAGGTTAGTGCGATCCCGGCCATTGGGAATAGTTCAGATGAACTAAAGTGCACTATCCCTCTCTATGAAACACGGTAAACCTGTGTGTGAAGTTTGCGCCAGGTACAGCACTTACAAATAAACTGCTTTAAACGGTGACCTGACAACTGTTGGGATATTTAATCACCACTAAACTCTGGCCTTGAATCAGATGAATGAAACATCAACAGGTGTCCACATTTCTCAAAGATACAAATTAAGAGGAAAACATCATAGAATTGCCTGTCAAAACATTGGTCATTTTTAATAACTGTCCCTGTTGCTCATTGAAGTGTGGATTTCACTTTCTACCGGTACCAGCTTTACACTGCATGATGGGAGATATGCTCTCTTGAATTACTTGATAAACAAGCACATCAATAAAGTATGTGTGTGTGTGTGGCAGCTTCCTCTGTACCGCTGTGTGGACAGCCAATGCAGAGGAGTTGGTCATTTACACTCAGACCGACCTTGCTGCCTGATCCGTGGGTTTTGAAGTCACATCTACCTGTCGACTGTCTGAAGTTGTTTGCAACAAAATAAACTACAGATTGAACACAGCCTGGCCTTGTGTTCACCGGCTGGAAGTAATATTCCCACTGGACGAAGGATACATCACCATTACTTAACTATCTCTTTCTCAGTTATGAAGCTACACTTTAATTTTCCACATTATGTGTTTTTCTTTCCATTGTATCCCGGAGAGAGGCAATTAGTATTTCTAACCACTGTTAATTAAGATGAAAACAACAAGTTAATGCATCTTCACGTGCCGTGTTTACCAGCGTGGATAGAGCAGCAAGATGGAGTTAGTGCTCATTACAGATGAGATTAAATATGGACACTGAACTTCAGTTAACCCTTTCTAGTCAAACATTTGAAATAACAACCAGTTGCCAGTTCCGTCGCACACTACCCAGATATATTTTCACCAGTGGCAACACTGACAACATTTGCCTTGTAGAAGATTGAACATGTTTGCAGGTTACCTATCCATGTGCGACCATTGGACAAACTGCTGTAATAATAATGTTTAAAAAGTGTGATTAACCGGGTTTGTCTTAAAATGAATCTGTTCTACGATCCCAGCGCAGAGATCCATGGCAAGTGAGGAATATCTTACTGCACTATTTGTACCACACACACCCTCCAGTTATAGAGTCATAGAGACATAGAGTCTCACAGCATCTTCAGCCCAGCCTGCCTGCCTGCCTGCCCACACCGGCCAACATGTCCACATCCCCATATTCCTATAAATGGCCTGTCAGTCTGTCTGTCCATGCACCTGTCTAAATGTTCCTTAAGTTTGCCATAGTACTTTTTAGTTCAGACCTTTATATAGTTACAAGGAGAGATAGCTGAATGGATTGAAATTTGGCTTCAGGGTAGGAAGCAGAGGGTGATGGGTGGAAGGAAGGTTGCTTCTCAGACTGGAGGCCTGTGACTAGTGGTGTGCCTCAGTGTTCAGTGCTGGGCCCGTTACTGTTTGTCATCTACATCAATGATTTGGATGAGAACTTACAGAGCAAGTTTAGCAAGTTTGCAGATGATACAAAAGTGGGTGGTTTTGCAGATAGTGAAGATGGTTGTGATTAATTGCAGTAGGATCTTGATCGATTGCCAAGTGTGCTGGGGAATGGTTGGGGGAATTTAATGCAGAGAATTGTGAGGTATTGCATTTTGGGAAGTCTAACATGGGGAGGATCTACACAGTGAATGGTAGGGCTCTAGTACAATTGTAGAGCAGAGGGATCTTGGAGTGCAGATGCACAGTTCCTTGAAGGTGGAATCACAGTTGCTGTAGATCGGATGGTCCAAAAGGCTTTTGGCACATTGGCCATTACCTGGCAGAGTATTGAGTGTAGAAGGTTGGGAGGTCATCTTGCAGTTGTATCAGACCTTAGTGAGGCCACATTGGAGTATTGTGTTCAGTTCTGGGTACTGTGTTATTAGAAAGATGTTGCCAAACTAGAACCTTTACAGAGACAGTTTACAAGGATTGCAGCAGCCAGGGTCTGGCCTATGGGAGTGGTTGAGTGGGCAGGAACCTATTCCTTGAAGCACAGAAGGAAGAAGGTGATCTTATAGTGTATAAGATCATGAGAGGGATACATTGGGTAGAAGCACAGATTCTCTTGCCCTGAATAGAAGAATCGAGGTACAGAGGACATAGGTTTAAGGTGAAGGGGAAAATATTTAATAGGAAACTGAGGGATACCTTTTTCACACAAATGGTGGTGGATGTATGGAACAAGATGCCAGAGGAGGTAGTTGAGACAGGGACTTACCTACCATTTATGACACAGTTTGATAGGTATGTGAATAGGATAGGTTTGAAGGATTTGGACCAACTGCAGGCAGGTGGGACTAGAGTGAATGGGGCATGTTGTCCGGTGTGGGCAAGTTGGGCCAAGGGCCTGTTTCCACACCGTATGATGATATGGGTACTGGTTGAACCATCTCCTCTTGCAGCTGGTTCCACACACCCACCACCCTTTGTGTGAAAATGACCCCTCTGGTTCCTATTCACCCGTCCTGGTTCCTATTCAATCTTCCCCCCATCTTAAAGTTGTCCTCAGGATCTTGATTCCCCTAATCTGTGCGTCGACCCTATCTATATCTCTCAATATTTTAGTCACCTTGAAAATATCATCCCTCATCCTCCTGTGCACCAAGAAATAAAACACTAGCCTGCTGAATCTTTTCTAGTTCAGGCCCTCAAGTCTTGGCTACATCCTCGTGAATCTTTCTCTATGGCATTTCCACCTTGACACCATTTTCCGATACTAATGTGTCCAAAACTGAACACAACACTGTAAATGTGGTATCACCAACGTCTTGTACATGTGTAACATGACACGACATCTCTAGACTCAATGTTCTGACTGATGAAGGCCAATGTGACAAAAGCCTTTTTGACCACCCTATCTCCGTGTGATGCTACTCTCAACGTACTGTGTACCCGTCGTCTGAGATCCTCTGC
>JAXLNO010004962.1:45000-60000 GCA_038087875.1 Malacoraja senta
GAGATAGGAGAGAGAGGGGGAGAGAGAGTGGGATGGAGAGGGGAGAGAGTGAGGGGAGAGAAAGAAAGGAGAGAGAGAGGGGACAGAGAGAGATGGGAGAGAGAGAGGGGGAGAGAGGGTGAGGGAGAGAGACATAGATGTGAGATAGATGGGGGGAGAGAGAGGAGAGAGAGAGGGGGAGAGAGATAGGTGAAAGAGGGGGGAGAGAGAGGGGGGAGAGAGAGGGGGAGAGAGAGAGGGGGAGAGAGAGAGGGGGAGAGAGAGGGGAGAGAGGGGGGAGAGAGAGGGAGCGAATGCGGGAGAGAGGGAGGAGAGAGAACGGGGAGAGAGAGAGTGGAGTGAGAGAGAGGTGGTGAGAGATGGGAGAGAGGAGGAGAGAGAGGAGAGAGACTGGGAGAGAGAGAGGGAGAGACGGAGGGGGGAGAGAGGGGAGAGAGAGAGAGAGGGGGAGAGAGAGACAGGAGAGGGGTAGAGAGAGAGGGGAGAGAGAAAGGTGGGAGAGGGGGACAGAGAGATGGCAAGAGATTGAAAGTGAGAAGGAGAGAGTGAAGGGTAGAACAAAGGGAAGAGATAAGACTTTGCCTTCCATCACAGTGAGGAGGTGTTGGAGACTCACTGTGATGGATGTTTATGTAAACAGTGTTAAGTTTGGGTCTTGGTTTTTTTTGTAATGTAAAAAAACCTGTAGTAAATGATATTTCGTTCAAGCCTAGGTTTGAATGACAATAAATAGCATTCTAATAAATAGCATTCTATTCTGATAGAGAGGGGGGAGAGAGATAGGGGGGGGGAGAGAGATAGTGGAGAAAGTTAGAGAGAGAGCGGAGAGAGAGAGGAGGGTAGAGAGGGGAAGAAATGGAGAGAGCTGAGGAGTGATAGGGGAGAGAGAGAGAAGGGGTAAGAGGGAGAGGGGGTGGGGGAGGGGAGAGGAGAGAGGGGGAGAGAGAGAGGGGGAGAGAGTGGGGGAGTGAGAGAGGGGAGAGACGGAGGGGAGAGAGAGGAAAGTGAGAGAGAGGGGGAGAGGGGGAGAGGTGGAGAGAGATGCGGAGAGAGAGAGACGGGAGAGAGAGACAGGGAGAGAGGGGTAGAGAGGGGGGAGAGACGGGGAGATAGAGAGACAGGAGAGAGGGGTAGAGAGAGGGGAGAGACAGAAAGGGGGAGAGAAAGGGGGGAGAGACAGAGAGTGGTGGGAGAGAGGGAGAGGGGGGAGAGAGAGAGTGGGGAGATAGAGAGGGGAGAGAGAGAGACGGAGGGAGAGTGGGAGAGGGAGGGAAGAGAGAGAGGGGAGCGAGGGAGAGAGTGGGAGAGAGAGAAGAGAGAGAGGGGGCAGATAGTGAGAGGGGCAGAGACAGAGGTGGAGAGGGGGAGAGAGAGAGGGAGGGAGAGAGAGAGATAGAGAGAGAGCTAGCAAGAGATTTAAAGAGAGAGGGAGAGAGAGAGATGGGGGATCGAGAGGGGGTGAGAGAGATAGGAGAGAGAGAGATGGGGAGAGGGGGAGAGGTGGAGAGAGATGCGGAGAGAGAGAGACGGGAGAGAGAGACGGACAGAGAGAGAGACGGAGAGAGAGAGATGGGGAGAGAGTAGGGGGAGATATATAGAGAGGGGAGAGAGAGAGATAAATGGGTGAGAGCGGGGGAGAGAGAGAGGGGGAGAGAGAGTGAGAGGGAGAGGGGAGAGAGAGGGAGAGAGAGTGGAGGGGGAGGGGAGAGAGGGGGGAGAGGGAGGCAGATAGAGAAGGGAGAGAGAGGGGGAGTGAGAAAGAGAGGGCGAGAGGATAGAGTGCCGGGTGAGGGAGAGCGGGGGGGAGCAGAGAGAGAGAGAGGGGAGGGAGAGTGGGTGGGAGAAGGGTGGACAGAGGGGAAGAGAGAGGGGGGAGAGAGAGATGGAGAGATAGCGAGAGACGGGGAGAGATTATGGAGAGTGGGGGCGGGGGAGAGAGAGAAATAGATAGAGAGAGAGAGAGAGGGAAAATATAGACGGAGAATGCTAGACAGAGAGTGAGAGAGAGAGTGAGGGGGAGAGATAGAGGGAGGGACAGTGTGGGAGAACGAGATAGATAGATAGAGAGAGACAGAGAGAGACAAAGGAGGGACAGAGGAGCCGCCGCCATCTTGGCTCCTGGGTCCCTGCGTCGTGACGTCATCGCGTCGACCTCCGCCCATAGTTTGCCGCCTACGTGACGTCCGCGCAATGCCCCCTGGGAATTGTAGTCTTACCTGTGACAATGAACCAGTTCCCCCCCCCTCCCTCATCACTGAAGAAGGTTCCAATACGTCACCATCCCTTGTTCTCCACAGATACAGCCCAGTCCCGCCCGCTGAGTTACTCCAGCATTTTACACAATAGACAACAGGTGGAGGAGGAGGAGGAGGAGGACATTCGGCCCTTCTAGCCAGCACCGCCATTCAATGTGATCATGGCTGATCATCCCCAATCAGTACCCCGTTCCTGCCTTCTCCCCATATCCCCTCTGCTATTTTTAAGAACCCTATCTATCTCTCTCTTGAAAGCAACCAGAAAACCGGCCTCCACCGCCCTCTGAGGCAGAGAATTCCACAGACTCACCACTCTCTGTGAGAAAAAGTGTTTCCACATCTCCGTTCTCAATGGCTTACTCCATAAACTGTGGCCCCTGGTTCTGGTTTCACCATGTTTCCTGCATCTAGCCTGTCCAACCCCTTAAGAATTTTGCAATTTTTATAAGATTCCACTTCAATCTTCTAAATTCTAGCGAGTACAAGCCGAGTCTATCCAGTCTATCCAGTCTTTCTTCATATGAAAGTCCTGCCATCCCAGGAATCAGTCTGGTGAACCTTCTCTGTACTCCCTCTACGGCAAGAATGTCTTTCCTCAGATTAGGAGACCAAAACTGTACGCAATACTCCAGGTGTGGTCTCACCAAGACCCTGTACAACTGCAGTAGAACTTCCCTGCTCTTATACTCAAATCCTTTTGCTATGAATGCTAACATACCATTCGCTTTCTTCACTGCCTGCTGCACCTGCATGCCTACTTTCAATGACTGGTGTACCCAGGTCTCGTTGCATCTCCCGTTTTCCTAATCGGCCACCATTCAAATAATAGTCTACTTTCCTGTTTTTGCCATCAAAGACTTCACTGTTCCTCCAAGTGTAGAACTCGCTCTCCTCAGTTGTACTTCAAATATCTGCCAGGCCCTTTTGTATAGTTCTGGTCATCAGATTATGGAAATGATGTCCTATTGCCAGAGGCAGTGCGGAACAGATTCACCAGGATGTTATCTGGAATGGACAGCGTTAGTTTAGAAGACAGATTCGATCGGGTGGGATTGGTCTCTTTGGAGCAAGAATGCTGAGGGGCGACCTTACAGAGGCTTGTGAAATGATGTCAACTACAGCAGGATTGAGTAGATGGTGACAGTTATTTCCCAGGCTGGGAGAATCTAAACCCACACAACTACAGTTTATTGGAAAGGGGAAAGATTTAAGGGAAGACTGATGGGCAGGCAGGTATTCCACACCAAAGGTGGAACAATCTCTTCATAAGTGGTGGTGGGGGCAGATACTGAGGAAGGACATTATAGCCATAGAGGGAGTGCAGAGAAGGTTCACCAGACTGATTCCTGGGATGTCAGGACTTTCATATGAAGAAAGACTGGATAGACTTGGCTTATACTCGCTAGAATTTAGGAGATTGAGAGGGGATCTTATAGAAACGTACAAGATTCTTATGGGGTTGGACCGGCTAGATGCAGAAAGATTGTTCCCGATGTTGGGGAAGTCCAGGACAAGGGGTCACAGCTTAAGGATAAGGGGGAAATCCTTTAAGACCGAGATGAGGAAAAACTTTTTCACACAGAGAGTGGTGAATCTCTGGAACTCTCTGCCACAGAGGGTAGTTGAGGCCAGTTCATTGGCTATATTTAAGAGGGAATTAGATGTGGCCCTTGTGGCTAAAGGGATCAGGGGGTATGGAGAGAAGGCAGGTACGGGATACTGAGTTGGATGATCAGCCATGATCGTATTGAATGGCGGTGCAGGCTCGAAGCGCCGAATGGCCTACTCCTGCACCTATTTTCTATGTATCTATGTATACCGTCACAGCAAATAAACAGCATTTGGACAGCCGTTTGTCTCGGATAGGAATGGAGGGATATGAGACAAATACACGTGAATGAGATCACTTGTAATCTCATTCACATCATAGGCATCTCGATCTGCATGGATGAATCGGGCCGAAGGGCCTGTTTCCCTGTTGTTCTCATGAACATTTGCACAGCACTGGAATCACCGGTTCCGTTATCACTCATGTGATCTGTCATCGACCTGCCCGCCAGCCCAGTTGTAATTCCTTCGTCTAAATCGTCAATAAATATTATAAGTATCTGGGGTCCCAGCACTAAGTCTTCCGGCACCCCACTAATTCCTGCCTGCCATTCTGAAAAGGACCCGTTCATTCCTACTCTTTGCTTCTTGTCTGCCAATCAGTTTTGTATCCATGTCAATACCCTTGTCCCAATACCATGTGTTCTAGTTTTGCACACTAATCTCTTTTGTGGGACCTTGTCAAAGGCTTTTTGAAAGTCTATATCCACCACATCCACTGGCTCTCCCTTATCCATTCTACTTGTTACATCCTCAATAAATTCCAGAAGATTAGTCAAGCATGAATTCCCCTTCATAAATCCATGCTGACTTTGACCGATCCTATTACTACTTTCCAAATGTTGTTACATCCTTAACAATCGACTGAGGCATCTTCCGCACTACCAACGTCAGGCTAACTGGTCTATAATTCCCTGTTTTCTCTTTCCCTCCTTTCTTAAAAAGTGGGCTTACATTCGCTACCCTCCTGTCCACCGGAACTGATCCAGAGTCTACAGAACATTGGAAAATAACCACTGATGCATCCACGATTTCGCGGACCACTCCTTGAGTACTCTGGGATGCAGACCATCAGGCCCTGGGGATTTATCTGCCTTCAGTCTCAACAGTTTGCATAACACCATTTCCTGGTGGACTAATGTGGATTTTCTTCAGTTCCTCCTTCCCGGTAGATCCTTGGTCCCCTAGTTGTTATGGGAGATTGCTTGTGTGTCCCTTGGTGAAGACAGAACTAAATGTACCTGTTTTACATCTGGGGTTGTGGAATACGAGGGAGGCTCTCAGTATACAATGGCATGTAGTTCAGGTTCAGAAATGAGGATAATTAATATGTTAATAATTCTGATACTAGATCGCAACTGAACCGCAACCATTCGGCCCTTTGACCCAGCACCGCCATTCAATATGATCATGGCTGATCCTCCAAAATCAATCCACCGTTCCAGCTTTTCCCCATATCCCTTGATTCCCTTAGCCCAAAGAGCAAAACGTAATTCTGTCTTGAAAACATTTGGTGAATTGGCCTCCACTGCCTTCTGTGGCAGAGAATTCCACACATTCACAACTCTCTGCGTGAAAAAGTTTATCCTCATCACTGTCGTAAATGGCTTACCCCTTATTCTTAAACTGTGACCCCAGGTTCTGGACTCCCCAAATATCGGAACATTTTTCCTGCATCTAGCCTGTCCAATCCTCTAAGAATTTTATATGTTTACAGTATAAGAGCCCCCCTCATCGTTTTAACCTCCAGCGAATGCAAGAACAGTCGACCCATTCTTTCATCATATGTCAGTCCCGCCATCCCGGGAATTAACCTGGTGAACCCACGCTGCACTCCCTCAATAGCAAGAATGTCCTTCCTCAAATTAGGAGACCAAAATTGCACACATTCTCCAGGTGCAGTCTCACCGGGCCCTGTACGACTGCAGTAGAACCTCCTTGCTCCTAAACTCAAATCCTCTCGCAATGAAGGCTTTATTCCTTAGTGAAGACAGAACTAAAGTACTTGTTTACGGGGGTTGTGGATATTACTATAGCACGATAGATCGATTCTTGACTTCTACATGTATCAGAGGTTAAGGGGAGAAGGCTGGAGAATGGGACAAGGATGGAGAGATAGATCAGCCATGATTGAATGGTGGAGTAGACTTGATGGGCCGAATGGCCTAATTCTACTGCTATCACTGATGACCTTATGACATATCCTTCCTGTGCTCCATCCCGTTGTTGGTCGTGATTCACCCCACCACAGTGTTGTCATTTGCAGACTTGTAGATGGAATTAGATCCACATTTGGCCTTGGTGTCATGTGTATAGGGAGTGTATTAGAGGACTGAGAACGCATCCTTGCAGGGCACCAGTGTTGATGATTATTGCGGATGAGATGCTGTCACCTATCTTCACCGATTGGAAGGGTCAGAATGTTTTAGATCCAGTGGTAGAGGGTGGAGCTGATTCCTAGTTCCAGCAGCTTGGAGATCAGTTTGGATGGGATTATGGTGTTGAAGGTGGAGCTATTACGGATAGATAGGAGTCTAACGTGGGACAATTCCTAATGTACCAATTCTTGCTATTGAGGGAGTGCAGCGTAGGGTCACCAGGTTAATTCCCTGGATGGTGGGACTGACAAATGATGAAAGAATGGATCGACTGAGTTTATATTCACTGGAATTCAGATGAGAGGGGATCTTATGGAAACATGTAACATTGTTAAGGGATTGGACAGGCTTTATTCCTGCATCTAGCCTGTCCAATCTCTTAAGAAGTGTATATGTTTCTATAAGATCCGCTCTCATCCGTATAAATTCCAGTGAACATAAACTCAGTCGATCCATTCTTTCATCATTTGTCAGTCCCGCCATCCAGGGAATTAACCTGGTGAACCTACGCTGCACTCCCTCAATAGCAAGAATTGGTACGTTGGGAATTGGCCTACATTAGACTCCTATCTATCCACTATCTGACGTTGGGGGAGTCCAGAAGCAGTGGGGTCACAGTTTGAGAATAAATGATAGGCCATTTAGGACAGAGAACATGCAAACCTTTATCACCCAGAGAGTTGTGAATCTGTGGAATTCTCTGCCACAGACGGCATATTTCACTGTCTGTTTTCAAGAGAGAGTTAGATATAGTTCTTAGGGCTAACGGAATCAAGGCATATGGGGAGAAAGTAGGAATGAGGTACTGATTGTGGATGATCAGCCATGATCATTTTGCATGGCGGTGCAGGCTGGAAGGGCCGAATGGCCTACTCCTGCACCTATTTCCTATGTTTCTATGCCACCCTGTTGTCTATGTATTCCAGAGATGGGTTTAGGGCCGGGAGATGGTCACTGCTGGAGACCGGCTGCGTTGATGAGCAAACTGTAATGGATCAAGGCTGGCTGGGATACTGGAGTTAATATGCTCCAACACCAGTCTCTCAAAGCACTTCATGATGGTGGATGTCAGAGCCACTGCCCTGTGCTTATTACGGCACATACCTTACTTGTGAATGGTAGTTTAAATCATGCTCCTCATGAACTTGTACACCTCAATAAGGTCACACCTCATCCTCCCACTCTCCAAAGGAAAAGGCCCCAGATTATCCAACCTCTCCCCATATCAAGTCTGCCAGCCCAGGTAACATTCCTGGTGAATCTCGTTTGTAGCCTTTCCAATACAATGGCATCCTTCCTGTGGCTTGGTGACCAGAGTTGTGCACAGTACTCCAAGTGTGGTCTTACCAACGAGTTGTACAGATGTATCACGATGCCCCAACCTTTGTGCTCAGTCCGCTTGCCCATGAAGGCAAGTGTCTTCTTCACCACCCTGTCCACCTGACTCGCCACTTGTAGGGAACCTTGCACAGAGTCACACAGCACGGAAATAGACCCTTCGGCCCAACTTGCCCATTCTGACCAAAATGCCCCATCTACACTAGTCCCACCTGCCCGTGTTTGGCCCATGTCCCTCTCACACTCTCCTGTTCGTATCCTTGTCCAAATGTACTTCAACTGTTGATATGGTACTTGCCTTAACTACCTCCTATGGCAGCTTGTTCCATCTACCCACCACCCTCTGTCTGGTGGAGAAACCGGAGCACCCGGAGAAAACCCACACAGTCACGGCAAGAACATACAAACTCCACATAGACAGCACCCGAAGAGTGGATGGAACCGGGGTCAATGTGTAGTAATGGTAAACTACACCCTCAATAGAGATATCTATCTTTATTGGAATTAAATTTATGAACAAAGTATTATGAACATGTGCACCGGGATTCTGTCTGATGCAAACATATCGAGCGATGTCCCTTAAAACTTTTACAGTAACCAGGAGATACAAGAACTACAGATGCTGGTTCAAAATAAAGACACAGAGTGCTGGAGTATCTCAGCGCATCAGGCAGCATCTCTGGAGAACATGGATATGTGGTGTCTTGGTTGGGACCCTTCTTCAAACTGATTGTGTTGGGGGGGGGGATGAGAAAGGTGGAGAGGGTCAGGACAAACCTTGGTGAGTGGTGGGTGGATACAGGTGAAGGGGGTGTGGTTGATAAGCAGATGCTTAATGGTCAATGGGCATGGAGTCATACAGCATGGAAACAGGCCCTACGACCCAACTTGCCCACTCCAAACAACATGCTCCATCTACACTATGTCAACTGGCCCATTTCCCTCTACACTTATCCTATCCATGTACCTGCAGAGATATATCTCATGTATATTGATAGTACCTGCCTCAACTACCTCCTCTGGCAGTTCGTTCCATATACACAACACCCTTTGTGTAAATAGTCACTCCTCATGTTCCTATTAAATATTTCCCCCCTCACCTGATACCCATGTCCCTGGTCTTGATTTCCCTAATCTGGGCAATACACTGTGTATTTACCTGATCTATTCCTCTCATGATGTTCTACATCTCTATAAGTTCACTCCTCACCCTCCTGCGCTCCAATGAATAATATCCTAGCCTGCCCAATCTCCCTCTATAGCTCAGGCCCTTGTGTCCTGGCAACAGCCTGGTAAAACTTCTCTGCTCCATTTCCAGCTTGACAACATATCTCCTATAACACGGTGACCAACACTGAACACAATACTCTAACTGTGTTCTCATCAACGTCTTATACATCTGTAACATGACCTCCCAACTTCTACACAACACTCTGATGCAGGCCAATGTGCCAAATGCCTTTTTAATCACCATATCTACCCATCATGCCACTTGCAAGGAACTATGTAACTGCACTCGTAGATCCCTCTGCTCCACAGCACTTCCAAGAGCCCAACCATTCACTGTGTAGGTGCTGCCCTTATTAAACTTCACAAAATGCTACACCTCACATTTCTCTGTATTAAACTCGATCAGACATTCCTCAGCCCACCTGCCCAACCGATCAAGATCTTGCTGAAATTTCTCACAAACATTTTCAGTATCTACAATACCACCCAGTTTAGTGTCGGCTGCAAATTTGTAGCTCATGCCTTGTACGTTCTCACCACGAGTCACAGGCCTCCCATCTGAAAAACAACCTTCCTCCATCACCCTCTGCTTCCTTCCATGAAGCCAAGTTTCTATCCATTGAGCTATCTCTCCTTGGATCCCTTGCAATCTTACCTTCCAGAGCAGCCTACCATGTGGATGTTTGTAAAATACCTTTGCTCCAATCCACATATACAACGTCGACAGCTCTGTCATCATCAACGTTTTTGGTCACATCTTCAAGAAGCTCAATCAGGTTGGTGAGACACGATCTCCCACGTACAAATCTGTGCTGACTATCCCTAATCAGTCCTTGTCCATCTCAGTACATGTATATCTGATGTCACCTTCCTGTCGTACAACTGTGCTCTATTGTACAACACTCTCAATGACTCTATCATTTACTGAGCTCTTGACACAGCAAAGCATCACCTGAGACTTGTCACAGTTCCTCTGCTGTTCCTCAGCTGGCTTTTGGGAAACCTACAGAATCCCATCAGAATGAATGCACCTTTCCTATTGAATGCTCTGCCCATGTACCGAGGTACAGTGTCAAGCTTTGTTTTACATGCTATATAATCAGATAAGGATATACTGAACATAAACACAATCAAGTCAAACTGGAGTACAACAGATGGAGCAAAGTGCAAGATACAGAGTGTAGAATATATCTCCCAGCATTGTAACACATCAGTTCCAAAGACAAAGTCTATGATAACATTGAACATTCATGTGTACAGGTACATGGATAGGACAGGTTTACAGGGATATGGGTCAAACACAGGCTGGTAGTACGAGTGTATGGGGCATGGGCATGGACAAGTTGGGCCAGAGGGCCTGTTTCCATGCTGTATGACTCTATGTCTGAAGCCCCCACCCCCTGCACCAGCTCCTGAGTCACCTACTGATCTGCACTGTCTTCCTCTTTCTTGTGTCTTGAACACGGGGCACAGGTAGTGCGATCCCGGCCATTGGGAATAGTTCAGATGAACTAAAGTGCACTATCCCTCTCTATGAAACACGGTAAACCTGTGTGTGAAGTTTGCGCCAGGTACAGCACTTACAAATAAACTGCTTTTAAACGGTGACCTGACAACTGTTTGGATATTTAATCACCACTAAACTCTGGCCTTGAATCAGATGAATGAAACATCAACAGGTGTCCACATTTCTCAAAGATACAAATTAAGAGGAAAACATCATAGAATTGCCTGTCCAAAACATTGGTCATTTTTAATAACTGTCCCTGTTGCTCATTGAAGTGTGGATTTCACTTTCTACCGGTACCAGCTTTACACTGCATGATGGGAGATATGCTCTCTTGAATTACTTGATAAACAAGCACATCAATAAAGTATGTGTGTGTGTGTGGCAGCTTCCTCTGTACCGCTGTGTGGACAGCCAATGCAGAGGAGTTGGTCATTTACACTCAGACCGACCTTGCTGCCTGATCCGTGGGTTTGAAGTCACATCTACCTGTCGACTGGTCTGAAGTTGTTTGCAACAAAATAAACTACAGATTGAACACAGCCTGGCCTTGTGTTCACCGGCTGGAAGTAATATTCCCACTGGACGAAGGATACATCACCATTACTTAACTATCTCTTTCTCAGTTATGAAGCTACACTTTAATTTTCCACATTATGTGTTTTTCTTTCCATTGTATCCCGGAGAGAGGCAATTAGTATTTCTAACCACTGTTAATTAAGATGAAAACAACAAGTTAATGCATCTTCACGTGCCGTGTTTACCAGCGTGGATAGAGCAGCAAGATGGAGTTAGTGCTCATTACAGATGAGATTAAATATGGACACTGAACTTCAGTTAACCCTTTCTAGTCAAACATTTGAAATAACAACCAGTTGCCAGTTCCGTCGCACACTACCCAGATATATTTTCACCAGTGGCAACACTGACAACATTTGCCTTGTAGAAGATTGAACATGTTTGCAGGTTACCTATCCATGTGCGACCATTGGACAAACTGCTGTAATAATAATGTTAAAAAGTGTGATTAACCGGGTTTGTCTTAAAATGAATCTGTTCTACGATCCCAGCGCAGAGATCCATGGCCAAGTGAGGAATATCTTACTGCACTATTTGTACACACACACACCCTCCAGTTATAGAGTCATAGAGACATAGAGTCTCACAGCATCTTCAGCCCAGCCTGCCTGCCTGCCTGCCCACACCGGCCAACATGTCCCATCCCCATATTCCTATAAATGGCCTGTCAGTCTGTCTGTCCATGCACCTGTCTAAATGTTCCTTAAAGTTTGCCATAGTACTTTTTAGTTCAGACCTTTATATAGTTACAAGGAGAGATAGCTGAATGGATTGAAATTTGGCTTCAGGGTAGGAAGCAGAGGGTGATGGTGGAAGGAAGGTTGCTTCTCAGACTGGAGGCCTGTGACTAGTGGTGTGCCTCAGTGTTCAGTGCTGGGCCCGTTACTGTTTGTCATCTACATCAATGATTTGGATGAGAACTTACAGAGCAAGTTTAGCAAGTTTGCAGATGATACAAAAGTGGGTGGTTTTGCAGATAGTGAAGATGGTTGTGATTAATTGCAGTAGGATCTTGATCGATTGGCCAAGTGTGCTGGGGAATGGTTGGGGGAATTTAATGCAGAGAATTGTGAGGTATTGCATTTTGGGAAGTCTAACATGGGGAGGATCTACACAGTGAATGGTAGGGCTCTAGGTACAATTGTAGAGCAGAGGGATCTTGGAGTGCAGATGCACAGTTCCTTGAAGGTGGAATCACAGTTGCTGTAGATCGGATGGTCAAAAAGGCTTTTGGCACATTGGCCATTACCTGGCAGAGTATTGAGTGTAGAAGGTTGGGAGGTCATCTTGCAGTTGTATCAGACCTTAGTGAGGCCACATTTGGAGTATTGTGTTCAGTTCTGGGTACTGTGTTATTAGAAAGATGTTGCCAAACTAGAACCTTTACAGAGACAGTTTACAAGGATGCAGCAGCCAGGGTCTGGCCTATGGGGAGTGGTTGAGTGGGCAGGGAACCTATTCCTTGAAGCACAGAAGGAAGAAGGGTGATCTTATAGTGTATAAGATCATGAGAGGGATACATTGGGTAGAAGCACAGATTCTCTTGCCCTGAATAGAAGAATCGAGGTACAGAGGACATAGGTTTAAGGTGAAGGGGAAAATATTTAATAGGAAACTGAGGGATACCTTTTTCACACAAATGGTGGTGGATGTATGGAACAAGATGCCAGAGGAGGTAGTTGAGACAGGGACTTACCTACCATTTATGACACAGTTTGATAGGTATGTGAATAGGATAGGTTTGAAGGGATTTGGACCAACTGCAGGCAGGTGGGACTAGAGTGAATGGGTCATGTTGTCCGGTGTGGGCAAGTTGGGCCAAAGGGCCTGTTTCCACACCGTATGATGATATGGGTACTGGGTTGAACCATCTCCTCTTGCAGCTGGTTCCACACACCCACCACCCTTTGTGTGAAAATGACCCCTCTGGTTCTATTCACCCGTCTGGTTCCTATTCAATCTTCCCCCCATCTTAAAGTTGTCCTCAGGATCTTGATTCCCCTAATCTGTGCGTCGACCCTATCTATATCTCTCAATATTTTAGTCACCTTGAAAATATCATCCCTCATCCTCCTGTGCACCAAGAAATAAAACACTAGCCTGCTGAATCTTTTCTAGTTCAGGCCCTCAAGTCTTGGCTACATCCTCGTGAATCTTCTCTATGGCATTTCCACCTTGACACCATTTTTCCGATACTAATGTGTCCAAAACGGAACACAACACTGTAAATGTGGTATCACCAACGTCTTGTACATGTGTAACATGACCACGACATCTCTAGACTCAATGTTCTGACTGATGAAGGCCAATGTGACAAAAGCCTTTTTGACCACCCTATCTCCGTGTGATGCTACTCTCAACGTACTGTGTACCCGTCGTCTGAGATCCCTCTGCTCTTTAGTTAATTCACCTTTTTGCCTTGGTTCCAGCTCATTGGTTCTGACACCTTATTACAGATGAGATTCATTATGGATACTGAACCTGCATTAACCCTTTAAAGTCCAACATTTGAAATAAAAATAACAAAGTTTTTACCTCTCACACTAGATCAGGCCCTCGTGTCCTGGCAATATCCTCGTAAATCTTCTCTACGCCCTCAGACACAAAATGCTGGAGTAACTCAGCGGGTGGGTCAGGCAGCATCTCTGGTGAGAAGGAATGGGTGACGTTTAGGGTCGAGACCCTTCTTCATACTGACCCGCTGAGTTACTCCAGCAATTTTGTATCTACCTTCGGTTTAAACCAGCATCTGCAGTTCCTTCTTACACATTTTTAAGGCAGAGGTAGAAAGATTCTAGATTAGTACAAAAATCAGGGGTTGTTGAAGGAGTGCAGTGTAGGTTTACAAGGTTAATTCCCGGGATGGTGGGACTGTCATACGCTGATAGAATGGAGCGGCTGGGCTTGTATACCCTGGGATTTAGAAGGATGACGGGGTATATTATTGAAACATACAAGATTATTAAGGGTTTGGACACGCTAGAGATAGGAAACATGTTCCCGATGTTGGGGGAGTCCAGAACCAGGGGGAAAAGGGAAGTGCAACGGGATCTGGATGTCCTTGTGCATCAGTCACTGAAAGTAAATATGTGGGTACAACAGGCAGTGAAGAAAGCAAATGAAATGTTGGCCTTCATATCAATAGGATTTGAGTACAGGAGTAAAGAGGTCCTTATGCAGTTGGACAGGGACCAGCTGAGACCATATCTGGAGTATTATGTGAAATTTGGTCTCCTAATTTGAAGAAAGACATCCTTGCTATTGAGGCAGTGCAGCGTAGGTTCACGCGGTGAAGACGGAGATGAGAAAATACTTCACCCAGAGAGTTGTGAATTTGTGGAATTCTCTGCCACAGAAGGCAGCAGAGGCCAATTCACCGGATGCATTTAAAATAGTTCGATAGAGCTCTTGGGGCTAGCGGAATCAAGGGGTATGGGGAGAAGGCAGGGCCGGGTTACTGATTGTGGATGATCAGCCATGATCACAATGAGGTTCAGCCACATGGGTGGTCGTCAGAAGAGGCAGCGGGTAGTGCAGGAGTGTGTGTGTGTGTGCGTGTGTGTGAATGTGTGTGTGTGTATGTGCGTGCGTGCGTGTGCGTGCGTGCGTGCGTGCGTGTGAATGTGTGTGTATGTGTGTGTGTGTGTGTGAATGTGTGTGTGTGTATGTGTATGTGTGTATGTGAATGTGTGTGTGTGTGAATGTGTGTGTGTGTGTGTGTGTGTGTGTGTGAATGCGTGTGTGTGTGTGTGTGAATGTGTGTGTGTGTGTGTGTGAATGTGTGAATGTGTGTGTGTGCGTGTGCGTGAATGTGTGTGTGTGAATGTGTGTGTGTGTGAATGTGTATGAATGTGCGTGTGTGTGTGAATGTTTGTGTGTGTGTGAATGCGCGTGTGAGTGTGTGTGTGTGTGTGTGTGCGTGGATGTGTGTGTATGAATGCGTGTGTGTGTGAATGTGAATGTGTGTGTCTGTGTGTGTGTGTGAATGTATGTGTGTGAATGTGTGTGCGTGAATGTGTGTGTGTGAATGTGTGTGTGTGAATGTGTGTGTGTGTGTGAATGTGTGTGTGTGTGAATGTGTGTGTGATTGTGTGTGTGAATGTGT